>JAQQSU010000718.1:0-18542 GCA_028627135.1 Pseudochirops cupreus | reverse complement strand
AGAGGAGGAGAATGCCACTCTTGTAACCACCAAAGCCAACTGCTGACCAGCTGCTTCTTGTGGGTAAGTGGATCCTAAGAGCCATGAGAGAGGCAGTACTCCTTAGATCACCGGTTCTGTTTTTAACCCAGAATTTCTGGAAGCAATCCCTGTGGACATGAAGCCTGGGAACTGCTCCTGCAGGCATTATTGCCATAGCTACTGAAGACTTGGAAAAGAAAGTCCTCACTATCAAAGTCCTTGAAACTGTCAAGTGGTTCAGCATCAGAAACTGATAGGATTTCATGACTGGAAATGACATTAAAGATGATTACCACCTGCTTTGCCACTGTACTCTAAAGACCATGGGCTCTTTCCATCCGACTCACAGTTGAAACCTTCTACACATGAACTCCTTAACTGTCTTTTCTATCTGTAGCCCCAGTGATTAGTACAGTGCTTTGTACAAAATGAATGGTTAATGAATTTTTTAAAAATTCATTTGGTATAATTGATACTGACTCAATGTATGAAAGAATGGAAATAACAGTGACTGAGACTCAGAAATCCTTGGGTCAAGTCCCATTTTTGAAATTTATGCAACCTGTGAAACCTTGAATGAATCACTTCATCTCCCTAGACCCTAGTTTCTTCATCAGACAAACTGAGGCCTGGGAAAGACCATAATTTAGAAAGGCCAAGGTCATCCATGGCATTCAGGGTGATAGTTAGTTGTCTCGACTTTTGTTTTGCCAGTAGAATTCAATGACTGTGGAGGAGAAAATGAGGCTGACAAATCTGTGCAGCTCTAATTTAAATCCAATTTGCGGATGAGTCAAAAGGTATCACCCTTGTGATGTCATAACAAAAGACAACAACAACAACAAAATGAAAGGTTAGGTTAGATAGACTCATATCACCTCTAGGTTTAGATTTCTGTTCCTATGACAGTGAGGTCATGGTAGTAGGGGAAAAAAAAGTCTGGGGTACATCCTAAACACCAACATTTTGGTGGAAATTCTGTTTTGTGACTTGAGCAAATACCATCATGAGTGACATTTTGTTTAGCTAATTCCCAGCCTTCCTACCCACAGCCAATACTATGGCTTAGCCACATCCTCATGCTAACTCTCAGGCTCTTTCATAATTTAAACACTTTTGTTTGACAACATTGAGTTCATACATTTATAGGCCAGTCTTTTTTTACTGACATGTTCCTCTGATGCCTCATTATATTAAGGAAGTGACTCAGGGTTCATGAGGGCCATGCTAGTGGAGTGGAGACTCTGACCAGTCCAATCAACCTGACAAGGCATTGAATAGGGGCCCAGTAATTGGCTGAGTATGTGTTAGTAATCTGAAGATATATCTAAATTCAGGTAGCATCATCCACAGAAATTAGGTTGGCAGATATTTAATATTTTTGTTCATAGAAACCCCAAAAGATAATCTACTGACAGGGGCTGAAATCCACATTAGTGAAGTTGCCCCCACTGACAACAGATTTTTAAAAATTATATAAAGGTAACAAGAGGTTTTAATATAGTAGCAAGTGTTTGAAGTATAAATAAGGCAAATGTGGTCATGGGACCACAGAGTTAGAACTATCAAGAGTCATAGAGACCATCAAAGCCAATTACCTCCTTCTGTAGATCAGGGAACTAAGACCAGTGACGTAGTCAACTTGCTAAGGGTTGCACAACTAGGAAAAGGTAAAGGTCTTCTGGAGGGAACTCAGGATTTGAACCCAGGTTTTCAGACTTTAATTCCAGGGCTCTTTCTCTTACACCATCACAGAGTCAACTTAGTCCCTCTAAAAATTATAGGTGGTGCTATAGCACTTTTAGTCTATGGTATTCCAGTTAAATGAAATCGTTCCTCAGAACAGATTCTGCCAAAAGTCACTCAGGGACTTTCTTCCATGAACAGAGGAAGCAAAGCCATTGCTGGAAATGATTTCCCCCCAAACAAGGAAGGACTGTATGGAGAGACCCTGACTATTAATGCCTTTTCCCTCTGCCTGGATTCCAGGCTTAAAGAACTGCTAGGAGAATTTCCACGTGTGACTGTTTGCCAGCTTTGATGGGCACTTTTGAAAATGCCCTCACTGCTGCATTTGCTCAGAAGAGCAACTCAAGTTATGTGTCAGCAGAGGAGACTTATCTGTTTAGGCAGACCTTTGACTGACTAGGTCATTCAATGCCATGTCAGACACCATCAAGACGAACCCAAGAATTCCTCTCTAATCAATATTACCTATTTAAAAGGGGCAACAATACCCATTTCACTTTCCCTGTGATCCACAGCAGGGAAACAAGCAGAGAATAACTTTCTTGTCTTGGGGAGCAAGGGAGAAGAGAATATGAACAAGGCGGAACCAAAAAAAGTATAATATTTTGACAAACAAGGTACATGGACCCTAGCAAGCTCCCATACAATTTTTTTTTAGTTGGGAGGAAATACACTGTTCAGATGAAAGGGATCTCAAAACAAAAATGTTAGAACATAGAATAATAGGGCTAAACGGAGTATCAGAACTTATGTTTAATCCTGGCTGCCTAGGTTAAGGGCAGAAAAATAGGATTAGGCAAGTTGGTTTAGTTTTAGTCCAAAGCACTCTGAACATAAGAGTCAGTTAAGATTTGGTATGAATCCTGCCTCTGACAGCTGCTAGCTGTGTGACCTTTGGCAACCTTTCTCAACTACAAAACAGAAACAATAATTCTGGCAAACCTACCTTATAGAGTCATTGTGATAAAAGTGCCCCATAAACAATAAAATAAAATCTAAATGGGACTTATTAAAATTAGAAGCATAAAATGTTAGAGTTGGAAAGAATGTTATAGTATGAAATGTCAGAAGGAGGATTATAAAATATTGGTACTGAAAAAAACCTTACACTATCTAATGCTAAAACATAGGATCTTAGATTTGGGAGTAACCTTAAAGAAAATGTAGTTAAACATCCTCTGTTCTGGAGAAATTTTACAATCAAAATCTGAGAACCATAGATTCTTAGTTCAATGAGAGGACTGATCAAGGAGGGACCAGTCCTTAGCATAAGTACAGATCCATCCTTCTTGATAGAAAACATGGACAATATTCCCTTCCCACTGGCAGTCTAATATGTGGAACTTCAGAAGCTGGTTTCAGCCATGATGACCTTGGGTTGTATATGATGATGAAAACATTTTTCTGACTGACTGGGGAGCTAGAAGGATGGGTAATGCAGGAGCAACTGCTCAGGAACTGAATGCCAAGCAAAAGTTGTAAACAGATTCTCTCTTTTTCTCTTTTCTCTCTCCTTCTTTCCTCCATACCCCACCCCTCTGCCTCCCCCCTGCCTCTTTCTTTCTTCTTCTTCTTCTTCTTCTTCTTCTTCTTCTTCTTCTTCTTCTTTTTACTCTTTTCTCCTCCTCCTCCTTCTCCTCTCTCTCTCTTTCTCTCTTTCTTTCTCTCTCTCTCTCTCTCTCTCTCTCTCTCTCTCTCTCTCTCTTTCCCTCTCTCTCTCCCTCCCTCCTTCCCTCCCTCCCCGCCTCCCTCCAATTTGCTTTTTACTGAGGAAGTTTTCTGTGAACTGCTGGATGGATGAAGAGCAACAAATGGATGTTGACTGGTTGATCAATTTTATGGAAAGCCCACTGATGGTGGTTCTTGAATAATAATGTTAGAAATGTCAGACACTCAAGGTTACCTGATGCTAGAACTCTCAGAGGACGGAAGCCAGACTATCTCTTTGGATGCAACCCACTAGTCCTAGTGGACTAGTTGAGAGAGTGAGACCAGATGCTAGATTAGGCTTGGAAGAGAACTTAGGGGTCCATTGAGCCAACCTGTAGCTGAATAAGAATCCTCTCTAATATCCCTACAAAATCCCTACAGATCAGTGGCTTGATACAGTATACAGAAAACCAAAGTCAGGAAATCTTGGGTTTAAGTTTTGCCTCTCTCATATACTGTTTGTATGACACTGCAAAGTCTCAACCTCCCTGTCTGAAGCAATATTCTAGGATTCCATGTTACAAAGGAGCTGTCCGTCTCCATCATCTGTCCTTTTAAACTCTTCCTTTTCCAAAATTTCTCCTTTTCATCTGGAGGATCAATCAATAAACATGTTTTAAGCACTTAATAGTCGATGCCTATGATGAGTTCAAAGGATACAAAGACAAAAGCAAACAGTCTCTGCCCTCTTCTCTTCTACCTCTTCTTGATCTCATCGGCTCTCATGCATTTAATTATCATCTCTATGCTGATGATTCTTAAGTCTACCCATCTTGTCCTAACCTCTATGCTGACCTCCAATCTTACATGTTGGACTGCCTATCTCAAATTGGATGTCCAGAAGACATCTTAAACTAAGCATGTCTAAACCTGAGTTCATTATCTTTTCCCCTAAACAACCCTCCTCCCCTTAAATCTCCATGTAACTGTTGAAGACAACACTATCCTCCCAGTCTGCTGGCTTCACAACCTGGGTATCATTCTTGACTCCTCACTGTCTCTCATGCTCCCATATTGAATTTATTTCAAAGTTCTGCTGATTTTCAACATCTTTCATATGCTTCCCATTCTGTCACCTAACATTGACATCCCTCTGGTACAAAAACTCAACACCTCAAGCCATGACTACTGCAATAGTTTGCTGGCAAATCTACCTGCCTCAAATCTCTCCCTGCTCCAATCCATCCTCCATTCAGCCACCTAAGTGACTTTCCTAAAGCCAAGGTCTAACCATGTGTAAAGCCAAGCACGAGCAGCTTTCCAGAGGACTGCTGCTGTGAACAGCTTTTCAAGATTCTGATTACACAATTTAGTGAACTTTCTATTTATTCAATAACAAACCAAGACAAAATATTCACAGAAAACAAAGTACAGCATTCACTTTACAACTTATCACTAAAATGGCCACATAGTTTTCACCAAAGTGGTCACATGGGTTTTAAACAAAAGATAACATTCATTTAGTAAGTCCTTCATTTAGTAAATCCTTAATTCAATCACTCTTAAGGAGGCAAGCCTCCTTAATTGACACAAAGTACAAAGGTCAAAGTCATCCACCCATGAGGTACAATCAAGTTTATTATTATTTATTACAATATCATAAATCACTACTCAGTACCCTCTTAAGGGGCAGTAGAAAGTACAAAGGCCATCCACCTCTAGGTCACCATTAAGTTACAATCTCATCAGTCAGCATTAAATACACAAGGAGAGGTCTTTTCATCTTGACTCAAGGCAGGCTCTCTGCTTCCATGGTTCCACTTCCATGATCCTAGCTCCTGCCCAAATCTAACCAACTGCCACCTGAGTTCAAAGGCACGCAGCTCCCAGTTCCTTGTCCAGCTCCCCATGTAGTTCCTGTGCCATACTGAAGCTCAATATGGTGTCTAATCCACCTCAAGTCCTTCACAGTTTCTGTTCCTGGGAAGACAAGGCTTAACCAAGCCACAATAACATTCATAAACATTGCCGGCATCCTGCTCAATTCACTTTCTGCCTGAGAAATTAACATAGACCCAAAACAGACAGACAAAGTACCAACACCACAGTCATGCTTCCTCTGGTAGCTCTGGCTGGCCCTCAGAAGTCTTCAGCAGCTCCGGCTGGTTCTCAGAAGCTCTCAGCAGAAGTTTTGGCTGGCTCTCAGAAGAAGCTCCGATACCATAAGCTGTGTTTTCAAAATCTATATCACTTTCTCTAGCCTGAGCTCTCCTCCTCAGCCTACATGCAGCTTGCTCCAAGAAGTTCTAGCTCTCTAGCTTGGTCATTTCTTTATAAAAGGTACTAGCTCCTCCCTGTTCCACCCCTTCCAGTTACAACAGGAAGTTCCTGCCACTGTGGGATTCACAAGCTCTGGATCTTATTTCTTGAAACAAGGTGTTGACTACTTCTGTGTTAATAAAATAGCTTAAACAAGGTGTTAACTGTTTCTGTTTCTTAATGAACTTGAAACAAGGTGCTAAGTACCTGCCAATAGAAGGGGATCTTCAAATTCCATTACTACTACACCATGTCACCTCCATACTCAAATAACTCCAGTATTTCCCTATCACCTCTAGGTTTAAACATAAATATTAAAGATAAATATAAATTAATAATGATCAATAGAATCAAAACAATATACAATGATATAGTATCAATGATTAATATAAATTAAACTTGGATGATTAAATATAAATTAAGTATAACCTTCTTTTTAACATTCAAATTGCTTCCATAACCTAGTCCCCTCCTACTTTTCCAAGATCCTTACACTTTATTCCCCACCACACACTCTTTGATCCAGGGACATTGGCTTCTTTGCTGTTGCATAAAAAAAGAAACTCCATCTTTCATCTTCAAACATTTTATCTGGCTATCCTCCATGCCTAGAAAATTCTCTCTTCTCCTCTCTGCCTTCTGGCTATCTGGGCTTCCTTCAAGTACCTACTAAAATCCTGTCTTCTTCAGGAAGCCTTTCTCAAGCCCTCATAATTTTAGTGCCTTCCCTGTTAATTATTTCTTTTCATGTATATAATAGCTTCTTTGTTGATATTTTTTTTGTTTATTATGTTCCTTGTGAGTTCCTTAGGGCCAGGGATTGTCTTTTGCTTCCTTTTTGTGTCCCCATCACTTAATGCAGTGCCTGGCATGCAGTAAGTGCTTAATAAATGCTTATCAACCAACCTCAAGGTTTTTTTCATTCCAGGAATGATCATAGTTCCTGAAAAGAATTTTTGTATCACCATCTCTTGTACATCCAATCTGCTAAACTTTAAACAAGATAAACCCATCTTTAGCTGTATTTCAGTCATGATTCACATTCTACAAAGTATCTGTGATGTCCACATTATATAGTCAAATTTGTAAACTTGAATAAAAATTTCTAGTTTATCTCATGCATTAGCTATATGTTCTATGTATTTATGTACAGACATCTGAAACCAACAGCTGCATTGTTGCCACTTGTCTTTGTTATTATATGCTGTGGATTGCCAATTCTCTCAACTGATAGTTTTCTTCCTAATATACCTATTGGTTTTAGTTTTTTGGTTTTTTTTTAGACTCTTGCTTGGTAGATAAATATAAGCAGCTTCTCTCTTCTGCATTTTCAGTTTAAAACTCTATCAGAGTTGGAACTCTCACCTTCTTATATACACATACATATTTAATACACGTAAACATTCACATATCATACTATAGATTTATACATACAATAGGTATACTTATAAACAAACACACATCTTTACAAACATATACACATAAATACATATGTTTACATATTATCTATATGTATGTATCTGTGTATACTTATACATACATATGTGTGTTTATGTGTATATAAAACTAACTTTCATTAGTTATATTCTATCCTTGTCAAAGAGCCTATATCTAAATCCCTGAGCCAGAAATGCAAACTCCATTCTTCCTAAGCAGCTCCCTAAGCTTGAATTTGACATATTCTATTGTCTCTTATACCTGAGGGACTGAAGATGTTAAGATGTTAACTCTTTGCTTCCTAAATAAATCTTTCTCTTCAGAAGTATCTACCTTTAATTGACAGTAATGACAAAAATACCATTTATGTATCTAAAGTATTCAGTTTCCTATCCAGAACTTCATACTACCTAGATATACTTCCTAGATTACTTTTGGTGGAATCATTTATTCCCATATAAACCTGTCACTGTGCAGGTGCTCATTGAAAACAATACTGGATGGGTGGATGGATGGATGGATAAATAAATTAATGCATGATAGAATGATTTCCTGGTGAGGGAGCTTCATAAAGTTTCTTGTTAAATATTGCTATTTTTCTATGTAAATAGGGCTTAGCCCACCCACTTTTGCTCTAATCAAATCTAGGGCCATGTTAATTTGACCATCGTGTTCCAAAAGAACTAAATTATCTAATGGATATGATGAGGAAACTGAGCTGCTGAGAGGTGAAGTTGTCTGTCATAGGAGTAGCAAGTAGAAGAATCAGGATTTAAGCCCATGTCCTCTGATTTCAAAACAAGTACTACTTTGACTAAACTATCTTCCTAAATTTGGATCATGAAATGAAGTTCTTTGTCCCTTGCTTAGTACCATTTGGGAGTAACACTAGATAATGTTGATGGAGGAGGTCAATAATGTTACAGAAAGCCTTAAAGATTTGTCAGCTTTCTGGGAAGCTCCGGGGCCTGACTGACCCCACTGCTCTGCCAGGGGATGAGGGATCAGCTTGTCTGAGGACGAGCTGCAACCTAAGGCTAGAAGACATTGAGGGCCAGAAGGTATAGACCCATGGAGCCCTTGACTGTATTGAATTTCATATTTTGAGATACCCTGGATTTGCCTGTGAGACTCGCAAAGGCATCTCTCATAGCACGATAGCCTGGGGCAATGGGGAAGTTCGAAGGGTGAAATCGATTTATTGACTCAGACATTAGAGGTGGAGGTCTGATGCAACTCCTGATAAAGACTTGATATTGACTTTGGTATGGAAAAACAAAATGTGGTTTCTTTGACTTAGAGAAATGCAAGCTACACAGATTCCCTACTGACCTGCTGTATTCCAGATAGTACAAAGACCATGGGGTTGGTATTTAACAGGAAATATTTCTTGGGTCAGTGGTAATGTGTTTGCTGCTTTGCACATATCATCAAATCAGGACCAACTACATGCTGTGATTTGAAGGGAGGAAAAAAGGCTCTGTAAATAAAAACATAACCTCCCAAGTGTTCCCAAAATATCCTTCCCTAACCTCAGGCATCAGTAAGAGAAGCATAGGGTCCAAAATGGGGGAAGTCAGTCAGCCAGGAAACTTTTATTAAGTACTTACTTTGTGCCAAACACTGTGCACTGTGAAAATATTGGGGATATAAATCAAGGAAAAAAACTATTACTGATCTCTAAGAGCTCCCTTGTAAAGAGGGGAAACAGCATGTAAATGACTAGGTATATGAAAGATATACTATATATGGATACACATACATGTATATGTGAATGTATATGTGTGCATGTATATGTGTGTGTGTATATACATATATATATATATACGTATGTATGTATATATGTACATGCACACAGAGTAGATGGGAGGCACTCTCAGAGAAGAAGACACTAGTGATGGAGGAACAAAATAAAAATCTCCTTCAGAAAGTGGTATTTGAGCTGAATTTTGAAGAAAATCAGGAAAAATAAGAAGTGGAAATGAAATGGAGGAACATTTCTGAAATGTCATTCAGCCAGTACAGATGCACAGAAATTGGAGGTGGAGTATTGTGTGCAAAGAAGAATGAGTAGGCCAGTGCAGCTGGATCATAGAGTGCATGGAGAGTAATAAAGTATAAAAAAGGCTGGAAAGGTTGGAAAGGTCCTGATTGGACAGAGGTTCAAATGCAAACCAGAAGATTTTATACTTGATCTTGCTGATTATGAGGAACTAATGGGATTAATTGAGGAGATGGGTGACATGGTCAGACTCATGCTTTAAGAAAATCACTTTGGTAGCTGAGTGGAAGATGGACTAGAGTGGAGAGACTGGAGTCAGAGAGACCAGTGGGAAGGATATTGCAATTGTTTAGGTGAGAAGTGATGGCCTAAATTAGGATGGTGGAAAGTAGAGGACCTAAATGAAAGATTGGGGAGTGATTGGATAGGTGAGGTCAATGATAATGAAGAGTAAAGGATGATGCTAAAGTTATCAGCCTCAGTGACTGGGACAATGATGGTGCCCTTGACAGTAACAAGAAAATTAGGAAGAGAAGAGGGTTGAAAGGAAAAAAAATAATGAGTCCTGTGTTAAAACATGTTTGTTTTGACATACATTATAGCAAGTCCAAGATGTGCAAAAAGCAATTAGTGCTATGGGACTGGAGAGATGTTGGGGCTGGATATATAGATCTGGAAATCATATGTAGTATTATATCTATAGGAACTGATAAAATCAAGCATGATAAATAAAAAAGAGAAAAGAAAATAGGCCATGGTTAATGAGCATGGAATGGACGGGATCCAGCAAAAGAGACAAAAAGGAGTGGTTAGTCAGATAAGAGAACTAGGAGAGCTATGTCATGAAAACCTACAGAGGAGAAAATATCCTAGAGGAGAAGGCAGTCAATAACGTCAAAGGCTACAGAGAGGTCAGGGCAGACGGGGATTGAAAAAAAGCCAATCATCTTGGCAATTAAAAGATCATGGATAATTTGGAAGAGAGCAATTTCAGTTGAATGATAAGGTTAGAAAGCATATTGCAGTATTTAGGAGTGAGTGAAAAAACAGGATGTAGAGGCTTCAATGTAGATGGCTTTGTCAAGGAGTTTAATTGAAAAGGGGAGGAGAGATAGGTGCTGATAGTCTCCAGGTATAGTGTGATCCAGTAGACTTTTTTTTTTAAAGGATAGGGAAAATATGGGTGTGTTTATATGAAGCTGTGAAGGAGTGAGTCATTAAGGAGAGCTTGAAAATGCAAGAGAAAGAGTGACAAATATAATAATAATAATAGTGATGGCAATCAGAGAAGGCAGCAGATAATTGGTACAAAGCTGTATTTGACTGATTGGACTTCACAAGGAGAGAGAATATCACTTCATCCTAGACAAGAGTGAAGGAACAGATCTGACTTCAGACACTTGACGCTCTTGATAGCTGTAAATGTTTACAGCTGTAAGCTGTGTTTTTGTTTTGATTTGTTTTTTGGAGGGGTGAAGGCAAGGCAATCGGGGTTAAGTGACTTGACCAAGGTCACACAGCTAGTTAAGTGTCTAGTGTCTGAGGCTGAATTTGAACTCAGGTCCTCCTGACTCCAGGGCCAGGGCTCTATTCACAGGGCCACTTAGCCCCTCCTTTTTTTGTTTGGAAAGGGAAGGCAAGGCAATTGGGGTTAAGTGACCTGCCCAAGGTCACACAGTTAGATGAATAAATGATGTGAGATAAGGAGACCTCAATTTCTGCTGAAGTAGGAATCAAAATCCTCATCTGGGGATGAGGAGAAGTATGTTATTGGATGTCTGAAGAAAGATGAGAAGGTTTGGATCATCAGACTCCAGATAGAGGGATGTCAAATATTCCAACTGTATATTCTCTGACCTGGTCAGATCAAATCATTCAGTTCTTAATTTTTTAGGAAAGATTCTGACAAACTGACTGCAAGATTCAGGTTCCTCATTTGCAAAATGATTGCAGTCTACATAATCTCTAAATTAATTCCTAACTGAAAATATGACCCTTATAAAGACAGCTAGATAGCTCAGTAAATAGTAGTGCTGGGCCTGGAGTCAGGAAGACCTGAATTCAAATCTGACCTCAGACACTTACTATAAAAAGTAAGTCACACAGCTGTGTGACTATGGGAAAATCACTTAGCCCTGTTTGCCTTACTTTCTTATCTGTAAAATGAATTGGAGAAAGAAATGGCAAACTATTCTATTATCTTTGCCAAGAAAACCCCAAAATGTGGTCATGTAGAGTCAGACATGACTGAAACAACTGAACAACAACAAAAGCTCTCTTTTATTGGGACACGTAGGTAGTACAGTAGATAGTGTGCCAGACCTGGAGTGAGGAAGACTCATCTTCATGAGTTCAAATCCAACCTCAGACATTTATTAATTATATGACCCTGGGCAAGTCACCTAACCCTGTTTGCCTCAGTTTCCTCATCTATAAAATGTTCTGGAGAAGGAAATGTATCTTTGCCAAGAAAACCCCAAATGGGATCACAAAGAGTCAGATACAACTGAAAAAACTCAACAACAAAATATTCTTAAGAACTCAGAGAATTATGACCAAGTCCATGAGAAGACCAGAGACCAAGTCATACAAGGATTGACTGAAGGAACTGAGAATATTCTGGCTGGAGAAGAGAAATTATGCTGAGGACACTGAAACCATCTTCAAGTATCTGAAGGTCTATCAGTGGAGGAGAAATTCAACTTTCTTTGCCTGCCACCAGGGGATAGATCTTGGAATGCCAGATAGAATTTGCAGACTGAAGCTCATTAAAAAAAAAATCTTTCAAGAAATCAAAACTGTCCACAAGTGGAACAGAACACCTTCTCAAAGAATGTAGTCCCCCATCTGGAGTTCTTCATGCCATCAAGTTCAGCTACTAATTTTTTTCCCAATTTTTTAACATTTTTATTTAAAGTTTTGACTTCCAAATTCTATCCCTCTCTCCCTTTCCTTCTCCCCCCTTCCCTGAGATGGTAAGCAAACAAGATATAGGTTATGCACGTGCAACGATGTAAAACATTTCCACATTAGCCATTTTGTACAAGAAGACTCAAATAAAAGGAAAAAAAGAAAGGGAAAAATAACATGCTTCAGTTTGTATTCAATCAATATCAGCTCTTTCTCTGGAGGTGAATAGTATGTTTCATCATTAGTCCTCTGGGATTGTGCTGGATCATTGCATTGCTGAGATAAGCTAAGTCAATGACTACTTTTCAGAGATATTATAGAGAGGATTCCTAATCATGTACAGCCTGATGTACTGCAGATGCCCTCAGAGGTGCTCTAGCATACTGTTGCTCTGTGATTCTTTCATTATGGTCTCTAAAAATTCCATAGTTCAAGGTGTGTCCATTTGGGTTAGAGCATTATATGTTTGGAACTTCCCAGATAAAAATTAAAAAAAAAAAACTTTTAGTATTTTAAGATGATGACTCTAAGGAGTAGTACCCAATGATTTAACATATTCGATAAAAATGTATTAAATGACTTCTATCTACAAGTTATTGTTCTGTGAGTTAGGGGCCAGAATATGCTGGCAAACGTTTAATAATTGGCTTTTGGGGGTGAGGATAGGATGAACATTTGATATAAGCTTAATCTGGATTATCACTATTTCCCATCATCTTCTTTAAGTCTAAACAATCAACAAAACAATATATCAAGACATGATTTGTAGCAATTGCTAATTTCTGAGGTATAAATGCTCACACTAAAAATTAACAATCAGCTCTCAGGAGCCAATTCAAACTAGTTTCAGCCCACCCTTGGCTGATAGTTTTGCCTCTACCTTTGAGGAGCTTGCAGTGTAATAGAGAGGATAGAACATGTGCCTGAATATGAATAAAATGAGGTAGAATGTGATCAAGGCAAAAGAAAGAGACTAACTCAGTGGACTAGGAAAACTTTAGAAAGAAAAAATCAGTTTTACTTGGGAAGATCAGGAAAGGCTTCATGGAAGAAGCATTACCAGAGGTGGACCTTGAATAAAGAAAATATTGAGAGGTAGAGATGATTGGAAGGGAGGACGGGAAGGTGGAAGGGGAAGGGGAGGGCAAGGGAGAGAAAGATGCCAGGCAAGGAAGAAGACCTGGGCACAAACAAAAAGTAGGGGGAGAGATGAGATAAGGGGATAATTCGTTCTAAAATAAAGTTTTCTCTAAGAAAAAAAAAAGAATGAAATCCAGAGAAAAGGAAAAGTCAATTTCCATGGAATGAAGCATTCCCATGGGAGAGCAGGTCTGTAGCATAATGGGGGTGGGGGCAGGTCTAGAGGCAGACATAACAGAATCCTGTTAAGTAAATCGTACCTCCATAATGATTCTATTTGTCCCATCTTTTCTACTACCATGGCTACCATCACATTTCCGTCCTCTCCCCCCCATAATTCCTCATTCTATGGCTTTATTACTTGAAGGAAAATCTAAACACCTCAGCCTCAAACTGTAGGATCTATACAAATCAGCTTCCACGAACCTTTAAAGCCTTATTTCCTCCAGTTTCAGACACTTAATAGATGTGCGACCCAAGACAAGTCACTTAACCTCTGTTTGCCTCAGTATCCTTATCTGTAAAATGATGATGATAGCACCTGCTTCTCAGGGTTGTTGTGAGATCAAATGAAATAACAATTCTAAGTACTTAGCCCAGTGCCTGGCATACAGTAGGTGCTGTATAAATGTTAGCTCTCATTGTTATTGTTGCTGCTACTACTGTTTCCTTACATGACCTGTTTGCTCTGATAAAACTGCTGGTCCCTGAACTCATCCAGTGCTTCCTACCTCCAAGTCACTGAATAGGGGCAAGTTTGTTTTTTGGTTTGGTTGTTGTTGTTTTTGTTTTTTTGAGGGGAGAAGGCTCTGCAATTGGGGTTAAGTGACTTGCCCAAAGTCACACAGCTAGTAAGTGTGTCAAGTGTCTGAGGCTGGATTTGAACTCTAGTTTTCCTGACTCTAGGGCTAGTGCTCTATTCACTGCACCACCTAGCTGCCCCTGTTTGCTTTTTCCATAACTGGAAATGTACTCTACTTCCCTCTCCCTCATACATACACTTTTTACTGAAATTCTAGCCGTCCTTAAAAACCTAGTTTAAATGCCACCTCCTCAGTGAAACCTTCCCTCATCCCCTTCAGATTAAAGTTGTCCCTCAGAGGACCTCATGGTATTTTGGTGACAGTCATGTGGGTTTTGAATAATGGAGGTGTATACAATTAATGGTAATCCCGGGTTTTACTTAAGATGCAACTGTAACGTTAGCATCCCATGTTGGTGCCTGCTCTATTTTTGGAAGCCTCCAGAAAAAGACTGTCACTTAATAAATGAATTGAACTAATGATTAAACAGCAAGGGTTTAGAATGTGGAATTTCATCACTAGATAGCACTATACTCAAGGCAAAATTCAAGTTCTTTCTTTTAGAATGTCCCCAAAATATCTACAAGGGTCAGTTTCTTAACGTGGGGTCCACCAACTTTTTAAAAACTATTTTGATAATTGCATTTAAATATTGTTGATTCCCTTTGTAACCCTTTATATTTAATTTTATGTATTTAAAAACATTATCCTAAAAAGGGTCTCATAGGCACCATCCAACTACCAAAGGGGTCTGTGACACCAAAAAGGTTAAGAACTCTAACCTCTCAAGGCTGCATAGTCCTTGGCCACCACACAGTGACTGCCTGCAAATTCTTAGGCTCCCTCTCCTCCTGCCAAACTGAGCTCAAAGGATTTGTTGACAACAGATGTTGGCCTCAATTCAATATTGATCTTTAGGTATGAAAAGGATATGGAATAGGCTATCCTGAAATATTAAAATGATGGAAATTTCAACTAGCTTACCCTAAGCCCTCATCATTCTTCAAACTGAAGGACTCTTCACAGTTATATTACACATGTAATTCAAACTGTAGCAATTCATGTTTTAAAACAACTCCATTTCTGCCCTGAGTTTGTCTTCAGATAACTGAGGCTTCCATAATCTCCCTGACAGTTTCTTCCGGTGAAGCCCAGGACCACACCAGCTCCCACAGAGATAAAGTGGGTTATTGGCACCCACTGTACTTTGTATCTCTCCTATACACTTACACTTCATTTTATATTATATTTATTTGTGCTCACATACCATGGGATAGGTAAGCCAGCCTAGAAGAAGCAGCAGGGTACCCTGAGGCAGAAGGAGGGCCCTATGTGCCAAACAAGACCATCACTACCACTTGGACCACTTTCTCCCCTCAGACCCAGTTGGAGACAGCCCAAGACCTCAAACCCAAGAGACTTAGAACCTAACCCTAATTTAAGCCCAATGCCCTTGGCTACCATTCTCAAAAGGAACACCTATGGAGATGCAGCCTGGCAGCTGCTCCTGCTGATGCTAAGTCTAGATCTTTTGAAAGCCCAGAAAAGAAAGATCTTCTCACCAAAGTCCTTAACACTGGTCAAATGGTTCAACATTAGAAACCGATGTCATTTTATCATTGAAAATAACATTAAAGAAGAGGTACATCTGTACCCTGAGGACTATGGGACCTTTCTATCTGACTTATACCTGGAACTTTCTGTTTTCTCCCTCATCAGAAAATGAAAGTCTTGAGAGCAGAACTGTTTTAATTTTTTACTTGTATCCTCAACACTTAGTACAGCACTTAATAAATATACAGTAACCACTTAATAAATGCTTCATTCATTCATATTTTATCACCCCTACTATATGATCCCTGAGGCCAAAGATTTTGTCTTCATCTTTTTTTAAGTCAAGAAACACTGTATTATATATCGATATTTATGTCTAATGGTAGCCATCTCTAGGGTGGGGGGGAAGGAGAAAAAAAGAAAGTTACGTGATAACTTTATTAAATATTTAAAAAGAACAGTAAGTTGTACATTTACAGATTTGCAATCTCATCTACAATCATCTTTTTTTTTAAATTCTACTACGTTATGGAAATGTTTGTGTTATTTCATAAATTAAAAATAAAATTAAAAAAAAGAAACACTATGTCAAATGCTTGCTCTGACACCTACCTCAGGGTTGACCCTGAGCAAGTTAATTCAACTTTCTGAACCTCCCTTTTCTCATCTGCAAAATGGGCACAGTAATACTATTTGTACAAAATAGGGTTGTTGTGAGAACAATCCTAAAACCTCCAGAAAGACCAAGATTACATGAAAGTCATTTGCATTTTCCCCAACTATAGGCATATATTGTACCAAATAGAGGTATATTAGCTTGGGGTAAATTGAATTAGTCTGAGAAGGTCCTGAAGACAAATTTTGTATAATTCACAACTTTGCCCCAGGCTATCCTTCACCAGGCCTAAATGACTTTTAGCAGCCTGAGGCTATGTGCTCTCTAATTCCCTATTTCCAATATTCTCCAGGCTGATACACTGTTTTGCACCAGGCTTCTGTCCTTCAAAAACAATTCAGCAAAAATATAGTAAATACCCATTATACACAATATACGGTGCTAGGTTTTGGGAATACAGGAACAAAAAATTTAAAACAAGTCCTGCCTTGAAGCACCTTATGTTCTCCTGGGAGAGAAACAATTACAGACACAGGGAAAGAAACCCAAGAGGGTAAGAACCCTGAAGCCTGGGGAGATCACCATTTTCAAGGTGATGCCTAAACTGAGCCTTTAAGGAAACCCAGGATGGTGGGAGAGCCTGTTCAAAGGTCTAAATTAGGGTAGATGAAAGGCAGACATAGTAGATGGGACACTGGACTTGGAGTCAGGAAAACCTAATGGAGACAAACTATGAGCCTGAATGAGAACCTTGGGAATAGAAATGTTTCAAGTGCAGCCTCCAGGTCTTCCCACTGGGAAGTGACATCTCTAAAGACTGTGTGGGGTGAAAAACCCCATTCAAAATTTAATCAAGAACATGGGGGTTTCTCAGGATAAAAACAGGAAATTTTTATTCTCTTCCTCCTTGGGAAGAGGGCAGTCCTCTCCATGACTGATCAGTGAGGGGAGGCCTCTTATAGAAGACGGAAAAAGAATTTATACCCTGATGCTGTCAAGTCCCCTCCCACCACGGTCCCTTCTCCCATTGGCTGGGAGGTGAGTTGACAGTCTGAGTGCGAAATCTCCTCCAATGCTAAGGAACAAAGAAGGCCACCACTATCTCTCGGCAAATGGGAGGTAAGCTTACAGTCTGGGTGAGAAATCTCCTCCAATGATAAGGAACAAGAAAATGAGGGATAGCCAATCCAAAAGTACCTATCCCTATTTGACAAATGCCAAAGTGAAGAAGGAGAAAGGGTGATAAGAGATTCCTAAAATTCCAGAAGGGCTTAAGGCTGACTGATAGCAAGGTAAGGGGGGAAGCATCCTAGTTGTGTAATTTCTTAGGAAACCCAGGACTCAGGTCTGTCCAGTCTTAAAAAATCTGTCTGTGGTTTCAAGATAGTCTCTCTCCCTTCTCCTCATTCTGAGGAGACTTCACAAAGGTTGCAGAGAGAGAGAGTGTACCCCACTCAAGATGAAGCCCGGCAAGTGGCTCTTTAAGTGATTGGGGGGGAGGGCAGAGTCAAGATGGCAGCCTAGAAGCAGCAAAACTCCATGGCTCTCCCTATAACCACCTCAAATACCTATGAAATATGACTCTAAACAAATCTTAAAGCTCCAGAACTCACAAAATGACAGAGTAACAAAGCTCCCTTTGAAGGCATCCTAGCAGGCAGATGGGAAGGGGTTCATCACAGTGCACTGGGAGCCCAGACCAGCACCACATGAACCTGTGGCTGGAGTCCTAGGGCTGCCAGAAAAAACCACGGCTGGAGCACAAATCACCAGCAGCTGTGGTGTTTTCCAGATTTACCAACCCGTAAGAAACAACGACTAAGTGAAAGATCAGTAAACCTCAGATAAATTCAGGGAAGAGGGTAGGCCCAACTGTCCCAGGGCTAGAAGCAGCCGCACTGCAGCCACCTCCACGGGGCTATTCCAGAAACTCCTAGCCTGCAGATTGCAGGGAGGGCCAAGTGATCATTCAGAGGCTAAGTGCTCTTGCCTTGAGCTGCCTGGATTAGGATCACAGTCTTGGGTGGTGGTCCTGAGGTGCGTTTTCAGTGAGCCAAAGCTGGTGGGGGCTACAGAAACAGTGGCCTCCTAATAGCTCTGGCAGCTGCAAAGACCCTAGCAATTTGGGACAGAGCTCTCCCCTCTGAAAGCAGAGTTCTACTGAAACTAAAAGTCAAGTAATTGACTGGCAACATGAGTAGGCAAAGGAAACAAAGCAAGCCTAGCAATGCAACTTTAGATTCCTTTTTTGGGGACAAAAAGGATCAAAGCATGGAATGGGAGGAAGACAATACAGTCAGAACTCCTGCACCAAAAGCTTCCAAGAAAAATGTAGACTGGT
>JAQQSU010007179.1:0-13300 GCA_028627135.1 Pseudochirops cupreus | reverse complement strand
TCCTTCCTTCCTTCCTCCCTTCCTCTTTTCTTTCTTTCCTTCCTTCCTCCCTCCCTCCCTTCTTCTTTTCCTTCCTTCCTTCCTTCCTCATCCTTCCTTCCTTCTTCCCTGCCTTCCTTTCTCCCTGCTTTCCTTCCTCCCTTCCTCCCTTTTTCCCTTCCTTCTTTTATCTTATGTTCTCTATTTTATGCTACTAGCGCATAACCCAGCCTCTAGCCAAATGTTCTTTTTATTTTTGAAGGGGGAAGACAAAGCAATTTGGTGTTAAGTGACTTGTCCAAGGTCACAGAACTAGTTAAGTGTCAAGTATCTGAGGTCCGATTTGAAATCCAGTCCTCCTGACCTCAGGGTTGGTGCTCTATTCACTGCGCTGCCTATTTGCCCACAAATAATCTTAATAACCCAAAATGCCTCTAATTTTCACTGAAGGCAGCCATAAGTAAGTGTCTTAGAAAAGCTTGGGGGATACATTTTGTTTTGTGATCTCCTAACTATGGTCAAAGATGAGGTGTGTCTGTGTGTGTGTGGGGGGGTCTTGGCCTTATTAAGAACTGTTCCATGTTTGGGGCACAGTTTTGAATTCTACCTGAGGAGACTGTTTCATTACAGTGGGGGAAAGATCTTTTTTTTTACCTCTCTTGATCTCCCATGTTCTCCAGACAAATCTATGCTGAGATGCAAGTACCAGAACTGTGGAAGGATAGCTGGACATCCTAAATATAGAAGCTTTTGGCTCTAAGAGGCATGTGGACTTTCCAAGACCTTACTAGTTGTTATGGATAATTAATGTAAATTGTAGTAATGGAAGCAGCATTCAGCATAAAAAAGGAAATGCTGGACTAGCCTGTTGAACAGTACAGCCTGTCTTCTTTCCATTTTCTTCAAAACCTTTGGAGAAGAATGGAAAGCATAAAAAAAAATCTTTGAGGCTTTGAAGCTAATAAATTCCCAGACTATTGAGACAAATGTGTAATTAAATCAAGTTTTTTTTTCTAAGTGTGAAGCAAAAAGCCTGATTAATGGTGATAATGAGAATTGTGGAATATCTTTCCCTAGCATAGAATGGAAAAAGTGTTACTATGTGGATTTTGTTTTGAAAATACTTTTCCTAGATGCCTAAGAATCAATGAGAATGTCTTCTTCCTTAATTGTGCTTCTTTCTACTTTCTCCAAAAATGTTCTGCATTTATTATGTAATTTCTCGGTGTCATTTATTTTGAAACTCCCTCTTTGCAGTGGTTTCTTCTTAAGCAGAATGGAATAGAGGAAAGTAGTGCCAAGTCAATAAGCATTAAGCACCTACTATGTGCCAAGCATTATGCCAAGCACTGGAGTTGCAAAGAAAGGCAAAAAACCCAAAACAGCCCCTATCCTTTTTTTAAATTTGATTTGTTTATTTACTTTTAGTTTACAAGATTCAGTTCCGAAATCTCTTGAGTTTTAAATTTTCTCCCCTCCATCTCCCCCCGCCCCATCACAGCTCCTATTCTTAAGGTACTTAATTATACTCTAAAGCAGTTACTGTAGATTATGAGGAATAGGATTCAAACACTGCTTCTGTCATTGTAGTTAATAGTCTAGGCTTGTGTGATTCTAATCGTAGTTTCTTGATACTTGTACTCTGTGACTGTGTCTTTTAATGATTGGCCCCTAGCATGGTTGAATCATGGGCTGTTGGAAGCACTGCATTTCCACAGTGTGGCTTCAGATTTCTTAGTGGACCTCAATAGGTTGGCTCCACTTTCTCCTGTGGCTCAGTTAGGGATAGGATAAAGTTTCATGAAAGAAGTAAATTTTTTTGTTTAGTTTTAGAAATTATTGATGTCTTTCATTTTATATTGCTTAGGTTTTCTGCTCTACGCCATTTCCCCCACACTTCCCAGAAAACCAATCCTTATCACAGATCATTTTTCCAAAGAGAAGAGAAAAATTTTGCTTAACACATTGAAAAAAAATCTGATGTTAAGTGTAATGTTCCTTATGTATGAAAGGGGGTCAGGGATGTCTTATATCTCTTCTTTGAGAATAAGCTTCTTTATAATTTTGCAACATTCTATTTCAATTATTTGGTGGTTGCTTTTCTTTCCATTTTGACTGTTGTGGTCATTGTTTACATTGGTTTCCCTCCACTCCCATCCCCTGGGTTCTTCTGTTTTTCTGTGCTTCTCCATATTCCTCATGTTCATTGATTTTTACAGCATAGTGATATTCCATTGCATTAATCTGCCACAGTGTATTTCACCATTTCCCCAACAGTAGGCATCTATTCCATTTCTAGTTCTCTGATATAACAAAAAGTGCTGTTATACATATTTGAGTGTGTATGGAGCCTTTTTGTCCATTAGCTCCCTGGGGTTTAGACCTCTCAGTGGGATCTCTAGGTCAAAGGTTAATAACAATCACTTATGAAAAAAACCGTACTTCCAAGTTGTTTTCCAGAATAGTTGTAACATTTCACAGCTCCACCATCAATTCCTGTCTTTCTACAACCCATCTCCAATTGACCATTCCTGTCTTTTGTAAAAAGGAGGTAGACTTTGAAATGGATCATGAAGGAAGTCTGCGTGGGATGTTGCTAGGCAGAGGGGAAGAAGAAAGGAATTACAGGCCAGTAAAGCAGCTTAAGGAAAAGAATGAAGACAAGGCTGAGGATGGAATGGATAGCAGTGAAAAGGGATAAAAAGGGTGAATCTGAGAAATATTTTGAAGGTAGAATTTTCAGGGCTCATGGACAGATCATATGTAGCGTTAAAGGAAGAGGAGCCAAAGATCATCCCATGATTTCTAATTATTGACAAAAATAGAATAAAATCTGATTTTATGCTTCTAAGTGAGCACATCAAGTGGTCTGTTAAATTTGTTGAATATTTTGTATGCATTCCATCTATTTCTAGTTAATAATTTAGTTGATCTGCAAGCTAAAATGGAATTTGGGTCAGCTCCATTCACCTCTTTGGTTACTGAAATTCCACAGGGTCTGTCAACTTAAACTTTGATAAAAAAGTGTGTGTGTGTGTGTGTGTGTGTGTGTGTGTGTGTGTGTGTGTGTGTGTGTGTGTGATATAGAACCAAAATATCCTAGGGTTCAGTGTAGACATTGGTTAAACTAGACTGCTTCAAGTTATCCTTTAGAAATTCAGTAGGAATGGTTAATACTGACAGAACAGAGAATGTGCTCTGCAAATTTCTTCCCAACTAGGTTGAAAAGAAGTCAGAAAAAAATAACTAAGGAATAGAATATAGCTTTTGGGGGATATAGAAATATATCTTCAGTAACTCAATTACTTCAGTGAATCTGGTATAGATTTCCACCCCAGGTGTGAAGTGTAAATTGATAAATTTCAGTGAGAACTACATTAGCTTGCCTCAAGAATAAGTTTAGAGGTGTTAATTAGTAAGGAGCTTGTGTCAAATAAATAGGCCATATGAATTCCAAGCAAAGATCTGCTTTTATGATGCTCTTTTCTTCTCACTTGTTTTTGAGTGGACTTGGATTGCCCACTCAAGTGTCTGCCATTATCTTAAATTACACACATGAAGAAAACAATTTTTGCTCTGAGTAGGTAGTTCTTTTTCTTTCTGTTTGGAGCGGAGAGGGAAGGGCAATTGGGGTTAAGTGACTTGCCCAAGGTCACGCAGCTGGTTAAGTGTTAAGTGTCTGATGCCGGATTTGAACTCAGGTCCTCCTGATTCCAGGGCCAGTGCTCTATTTGGGTGCGCCACCTAGCCACCCCTATGAATAGGTAGTTCTTAATGAAAAATTGTGCTAAGTTGTGGAACCACTGCTAACTCCTGTAAGCACTCGGTATTATTGTAGCCACTACAATGCAGGGCAGTACCTTTTCAGCAATGCACAATCTTAGTTGCCTAAACTCTTACAAAATGAGGTGACTTACCCAGAATGTCATGGCCTGTATGTGACAGAGAAAGGACTTAAACCTAGGTCTCCCTGGCTTTAAGCTGAACTTTTTATGCACTACACCACTATATTTCTAACTCTCAGATTCTCCTTTAGCTGTCCTCTGGTATGAGAAAAGCTGTTTCTTCTCAGTCTCCCTTGACCTGCTCTAACCAGAAGACATTAATAAAAAAAAAATGCCACCATGTTGGAAGGGGTGCCACAGTACTCCTTGGACTGTGCCATTCAGGCTCTGGAGAAGTGTAACACTGAGGGCATTGTGGACAATATAAAAATGTTTAACAACAGATACAACATCGCTTGATGCTTCATTTTGGGAATGGACTTCAGCAATAGAGTGATGCATGGAGACTAAGCATTTCATAGTCTTATTCCTGGGCCAAGTTACCATTCCTTTATTCAAGATTGGCAGTGCGTGGGCTGTGGTATCCTCCCCAAAATCCATCCAAATAACAAGAGCTACAGTTTATATTCAAAATACTAGGGACCAATATTTTCAATTACACCACAGGAGTATGTCAATCTTTCAACATTTATGATGGTGGTGGTGGTGGTGGTGATGATGATGTTATCACTGTACAGGGAATTTTCTATATAAGTTTATTCTGGTTACAAAACAATCAGTAGAGTGGCTTACATTTTTTTGTTCCATACTCCATTCTTTTTCCATTCCCCAAATCCAGTTCTTCTTAAATACACCCCCCCCACCTCCCCACGCGCGCGCACACACACACACACATACATGCACACACACATGCACATGTATGCAGTAGAGAAGTATCTAATAAACAAAAATACATCCAGATATTGAGACATTGGTTATTAATTCAAGAAACTGCCTTTGCTTCTCAGGTCATCTTTTTTAAATATTGGAAGAAAAATTCAATGTACAGAATGACTCAATTGGAATTAAATTGATGTCTGATAAGAAAACACACACACACACACACAACAACAACAAAAGAAAATAAACCAAAGCCTTTTCCTTCAGAAAGCTGAGATAAAAGAAAATCTGAGAATCTGAAAGGCAGTATAGTATAGTGGATTGAGAGATGGCCCAAAAGTCAGGAGGGTTTGGATTCAAGTCCTTTTTCTGGCATATATGGGCTCTGAAACCTTAGGCAAGTTACTTAGCCTCTCAGTGCTCTAGACTGGAGGCAACCCTCCTGAACCAGATTCAAATGTTATTGAAAATACTTAACAAAAGAAACCAAAACGTAGTAGAATATAGGTAATGTTAACATGTTGTTTTCTAAGTCAATATGCTACCCATAGGAATCTTAATTATGGTTTAGTTACTCCCCCCATTTTTCTGTTTTGAGTTTGATCCCACTCTCTAGGCAGTTCTCTAAACTATAAGTTGCAAACACCATTCCAACTGGCACCAGTAAAGGAAGGTTCCTCATCCAGGAAATCTCTATACCAATATAATCAAAGGGTAAATCCCTATTTCTATCTCTTTGAGCTCCAGAATGGTTTCTTTTTGAGCCAGAAAAGGAAAATCTTCTCTTTGCCTGACAGAGTAAGGATGAAAACCAGAAATTTAAAAATAAATATAATTGTCTAGCACAATTTGGGACCAGAGTATAAAATAGACAAGGGGATGTCCCATTAGCCCACTGGACATTTAGGAGAAAAGATGACCAATAAAGGAGACAGTTTTATATGAGTCACAATTGGGATGAATTCTGGCATATTAATGGGGAACACAAAGCAGAAATTTCATGCTTTCTTGCTCACAGTAATCAAGATGACTGACCTTTGTTGGCAGAGGGATGAGAAAGAATCACGGGGTGTTAATAGGGTGAGAAGGGACTCCATTCCTTACCATGGAGAGAGAGTGATCTTCCATCATTCCTGAGGCTGTGGACATGGGAAAGGCAGGAGGATAACTCAAGCTTATAGTTATGAGGCTGACTGATTCTTCTACACATATTCATTCTAACTGCTTGAACAATTTCCAAAGAGACAATATTAAAGTGAGCACTCCTATCTTTCTTTTCTTTGGAAACTTCCAAGAAAAAAAATGGTAGTTTCTGTGATGTACTTGTCAGAAGAAGCAGTGCCTGCATACAAGTAACCAACATATCTTGATCAAGATCAGGAATTCAATTGTCTGACTTAGAATTAAGATACTGTATTATGAAACCTTAAGTCAATCAATTGTACAGGGAATAGTTGGTATAGACCAACACTTCATATTATTTACCAAGATGCACTTCAAACAGTTATATAATGTAGATATTAAACAATTGTAAAAAAAAAATAGAGTCACATGGAAGAAATTACTTTTTCAGATCTATGGATTGTCAGCCAACAAATAAGCATTTATTAAGTACCTACTGTATGCTTGGCACTGTGATATGTTCTGAGATATGAAAAGAGGCAAAAAGATATTCTCTGCTCTCAAGAACAAAACACTATGCTATGAAAATTGGGATTACTGTCACTGGGAAGACCATTGAGGTAATATTTGCATAGCTCTTGGAAATTGCCAGAGAAATAATATTATCTATCTATCTGTCTATCTATCTATCTATCTATCTATCTATCTATCCAAATACAAGCCCTGCCTAACATTCTTGAACTAGACATCAAATTTAAATGACCCAGACATGACACATTTGGTCTTATTTGTCTGTATAATATAATCCATTTTACAAGCTATATAATAAAACAAGTATATGACATTTCAAATCAGGACAAGTACTGTAGCTATCTTAGAGTTGAAGGTTACTTATGGCCAGTAAATCCCAAGAAGTGAAATTTATCATTGATTTCTTGGGCAAATTTATTTATGTGAACCATCTGAGAATCAATTCTTAATTGAATCCAGATGTCTTAGTTGGTTTCAGTTCTTTGCTGCTATGTTTAGGCATGGGTTCATCAGCATTTTCTGTGGAATTTTAATTCAGATGATTTGAATGTTAAGACAGCCCTGAATGTGAGTAGAAGACTGATAGACCCATGTGTTCAAGGGCATTTGTTGGATGTTCCTTTCATCTCTGCCTCCTTGCCCATATGAAGAACGTCTGATAAAATTCACCTGAAGTTGAGGAAGTCATAACTTAACAACAGGAATTTGTTAAACACCTATTATGCACCAAGCACCATGCTACATGCTGGGGGCTGTAAAGGCAAAATCAATTTTGTATGAAAACCTAGTGTAACATAGATTCCCATAGTAGCTTTCTTCTTCTTCTTCTGAGTCTCCATATCAATTTCATAATTGCCATGATCTCATTTATTTAATAGAATCATGTTTGGTGTGAGAGTTGAGTATTAATCAGGCTAAACTTGGTCTGGTGTGAATCATACACAGTTGATTCATTGGACAATTCAATTACCTCATTTTCTAGATTTGAAGTTCAGCTATGGAGGTGTCCAAGGTCATTTGACCTAGTAAGTGGTAGAGCCAGGAAAAGATCCCAGATCTCACTGAAAGTCCAGTATTCTCTATAAGACTGAGCATTTGTGTTTGATGTCTTGGACTAAATATGATTTCCATTCTTCAACAAATTTTATTATTATAAACAACAATCACAACTTTTTTTCATTTAATAGTATTTTATTTTTTTTCCAATTATGTGTAGAGATAGTTTTCAATGTTCATTTTTAAAAGATTTTGGGTTCCAAATTTTTCTCCCTCCCTCCCTTCTTTCCTCTCTCAAGACAGCAACCAATCTGATACAGGTTATACATGTACAATGGTGTTAAACATATTTCCACTTTAGTTATGTTGTGAAAGAAGAATCAGAACAAAAGAAAAAAACACAAGAAAGAAAAACAATAACAACAAAGTGATGATAGTACGCTTCAATATGCATTCAGACTCCATAGTTCTTTCTCTGAATGTAGATAACATTTTCCATCATGAGACTTTTGGAATTGTCTTGGATCTTTGTATTGCTGAAAAGAACTAAGTTTATCATAGTTGAGTATTGCACAATGTTGCTGTTACTGTGTATGATGTTCTCCTGAAAACTGCCTGTTCATATCCTTTGACAGTTTATTGATTGGCTTGTATTCTTAAAAAAAAAATTGACTCAGTTCTATATTTATTTGGGAAATTGGACCTTTATAAGAAACACTGGCTGTAAAAATTGTTTCTCAGCTTTCTGTTTCTCTTCTAATTTTGGTTGCATTGGTTGTGTTTGTGCAAACATTTTTTAATTTAATGTAATCAAAATGATCCATTTTGCATTTCATAATGTTCTTTGTCCCTTGCTTGGTCATAAATTCTTCCCTTCCCTATAGATCTGACAGGCAAATTATTACTTATTCCCTTAATTTCCTTATGGTATCACCCTTTATGTCTAAATCATGTACCCATTTTGACCTTATCTTGGTATGTGGTGTGAGATGTTGGTCTATACCTTTTTTGCCACGCTATTTTCCAGTTTCTTCAGCAGTTTTTGTCAAATAGTGACTTCTTATCCCAGAAGCTGGGGTCTATGGGTTTATCAAGCAGTAGATTACTATAGTCATTTACTACTGAATCACAGCAAATATTAAGGAAAAATCCAGCCAAGCTATGGGATCATTATTGTTCATTTGGTAGATACCCTGTTACATTTTGGCCATCATATGAGCATGTCATAGGTGACTTAGAATCACAGGATCAGAGATTTAGACCCAGTCATATCCTTAGAGTTCACCTAAGTAAAGGTTCTGAGCTTTTTCTGTATTCAAGGCCCTTTGGCAGTCTGGTAAAGATGGTGGCACTGACTTAGGTTAATGCTTAAAGATAATCAAAGGGAATGCTAAATTTCAGTTGGACGTTAGTGAAAATTTATGTATATGTATACATATCTATATCTATCTATCATCTATGTATCTATGTATCTATCATCTATCTATCTATCTATCTATCTATCTATCTATCTATATCTTTTACATCTAAGCTAATGAACCCCTTCAAACTATTTACAAACTTCAAACAATCAGGGGAACCCAGGTTAAAACCCCTGATCTGATGCATCTTGCTTTTTGTACATATGAGGAAATTGAAATCCAGAGACTCTTATTCCCTAATGACTGAGAGGCAGCATTATGCAATACAAAGAACTGAGACCTGTGAGTCAGATGTCTTGTCTGCCAAGGACTAGGTGTGTGACCTTGGGTAAGTCTATTCATTCTACTTGGGCTCTGTTTTCTCATTTTTGTATAAAAAAAGAAGTTGAATTAGGTGATCTATAAAGTCACCTTTATTTCTTTGTTGTTACTGGTTGGAACAAGCCTTTTATTTATTGTATCATGAATTATTTATTTAAGCAATTACTTAGCAAGTTTCTGGTCCCAGCTTATCATTTATATAAACCTAAGCAGTCTCAGAAATAAATGCAACCTGAGATAGGAACTGAAACCTGGAAAGAAAGTAGGTTATAAGCTTAAGCATAATACTAATAGCTCAAATTTATGTGAATTTACGTAGTACTTTGAGGCTTGCAAAGCACTTTCTTCACAGCAAGACTTTTCAGTTAGAGAATGTTGCTCCAGATGGAAAATGGACAATAAGAATTCGTGCCTGGGAAGAAGTAGGCTCTTGGCTCTTTGTTCACCAAGATCATATAGCCTCACCTTCACCCTGACCAATTTTTTTTTGTCTGCTGCTTAACACAAACACCTCATCCTCCCCTTTCTATTCTGCGTCTATTCTGCATGGTTCAACTAGAGACTTTTCTCAAATCCCATTAGATTAGGTTCATTGTGAGTGATGATTCATTTTGCCAGCACCTAGTACAGTGCCTACCACACAGATGCTCAATAAATATTTGTCAATGAGTTGTCTCCCTCCCATTTTGTTCAGTGGTAAGCAGCAGCAATGTAAGGACTGAGTAGTTTCCCCATCTCTTGGTCTTCTTTCTTTTCCTTTTTTTCTCTCTGAGACAATGAGGGCATCACATCATCCCCTTACTGTGATTGTTCCCTGTTCCCTTCTCTTGAGATTTCAGCTCTATGTTGCTGTAGCAGCAAGCACCCTAGCATACCCAGGATGGCTGCTAGCACAGATTCTTAGATCTGCTTTTTTAAAGGAAAGCAACTCAAAATAGGTTAACAATCTTACTTTAATCAAACATGTATCATTTACCTAGTTCAGGGGAAAAAGTCATCACCTTGAACTTCAGAGAATACAAAAACAGAAGTTACAAGCAGACCAAAAAAAGATACAGACAGAAAAAATGATCAGCAGACAGGGCTTCCAGTTGTCTGACCATTACATCCATACCTAGTTAGTTACTAGAGAGGGAAGCACCGACATCTGAATTTTCAAAGCCAGGGAGCTCAACAGCTGTCCAGAGTCTCATCTGGCCAAATCACACAACTCTTCCCAAAGTGAGGCCCAAGGCAAAGCCTCACATCAGGGTATATAGCCTTCTCCTGGGTCAGATGATGTCACAACCCTCTTGACCCACTGCCCAATCACAAAGTGACAAGGTGTGGGCATTCCTGAAAAACAAACCCCTTGCCACAGGCTCCATGTGACCACATTCAGCCCATTAGGTGCAGAGTATATTTTCAAATCAGGGCAGCTTCTCAGATTCATTTAAGCCTATCAGGAGGCCCAGGGGCAGGGAAGATCTTCAGATTCCCATTACGGTTGCCTTTACGATGAGAAGAGGAGATTGTCTTTTCTGACACATCCTCTATAGTTCCTGAATCCAAAAACATCAAAGATTTCTGGGAAGTTTACAGACATTTGTCTCAGATAAATTCCATGTCTTTGTTGCTGCAAGTGAATTGGAGGAGAGGTCAGAATAAGTCAGTTCAGATAGGGAACATGGTATTTGTATGGCTTGCAGAAATGAGAAGCTGGCTTTGTTGGTGCAGGAAAACCCACCAGAACCTTTACAATGAGGCAGAAGTTTGCAGGAGGGTGCAGTGTTTGTGGAAATAGATTGTGCAGAGAGTTAACAGTCTGGGCTTTAGCTGCACTAGAGGAGATGTGTGAACAAAAGTTAAGGTCTGGTTGTTTTCTGTCCCTTAATAAGATATTGGTCATCTTTTCATCTCTAGAACAGTATTCTTTTCTTTTCATTGAAATTGATGTTAGTGAAGCATTAAAAAGTAAACTCAAATTTCACTCAATGATTTGTTTCTTATTTTCAGCAATGAACTATGACCATCAAGGGCTTTGTTTTAACATGCCTTAAGGTGAGTGTAATTTCACCTTTCTCAGCTATTCCATATTTGAAGAGGAAACCCAAAACTGAACAGTAAATCTCTTATGTTGCCATTTATTAACCCTATTAACTTGTCTTAAACCATTTTTATATAGTTTTTTTTAAGCCAAGAATCAGTATTGTTACTTAAAAATTTAGAAAATGTAGTCAAGAAAGATGTTTTTCATTTTTGGTCTGTGGAGTTCAATTGTAAATCTAAATTTAGAAAGGTTCTGAAAGGATCCTAGATTTAGTGCCCAAAGTGGCCTTAGAAGTCATCTAGTTCAACTTCCTCATTTTAGAGATGAAGAAATTAAGGCTGAGAATAGTTATGTGACTTGCCCAGGGTCACACAGGTAGTAAATGGACAACCAGAGAATTTGAGTTCCAATCCTCTGACCCCAAAAATCATTATACCATGATTTTCGTTGGGCAGCTAGGTATCAAGGTGGATAGAGAACAGGCTTGGCATAAGGAGGACCCATCATCAGGAGTTCAAATGTGGCCTCAGATACATACTAGCTGTGTGACCCTGAGCAAGTCATTTAACCTTGTTTGCCTTAGTTTCTGTACCTGTAAAATGAAGTGGAGAAGGAAATAACAAATTACTCTGGGATCTTTGCCAAGAAAACCCCAAATGAGGTCACCAAGAGTTGGACATGCCTGAAAAAGAATGAAAAGGATTTTCATCCTATTAAAGTGAGGTAGGAGATAGAGAAGGGATACATTATACACACACACACACACACACACACACACCGTATTTATAAACACATATGCATACCTCTCTAGACATACATGTACACATGTGCATAAGTATGTGTATGTACATGTGTAAGTATAATGCCAGGTAGGAGATGTGAGACAGTCATATGTGAAGGATACGATCTTTTTTTCTGGATTTCAACTTATCCATTGAAGGTTTTTCCTGTTTCACAATCCATGAAGTGTAGAGCCCCATATAGTGGTCTAATTCATGACTCTCCTCTACTTGGCAATCAATGGAAAGTAATGATGGTATTGTCCTCATGAGATTTGACATTAAACTAATTAATGAGATGAAAATGCTGCCAGCAGTGATTGAGTCTTGTACTTGTTTGTGTTTTCAGGGAGAGGTGACCAGGCTGATTATATGGGTCTGTTTCTTCATTGCTTTTCCATGTGGCCCCATTGGCTGGGTAGGTGATTGGTTGTAATCTCCCCATGAAAACTGCCTGTAGTTATTCTTCAGAAGCTAGGAGTAAGTGCTCCCACCTTCCAGCTTCATGTCTCCTGTCAAATTACCTGAGGGACTTGAAAAAACTTTTAGTTCTTTTAATTACTGATTTCTTTTTAAAAGAAAATTGATGGACATCCTCTCTCCCTGCTAGTCACTGACTTATATTCTAATGAAAGTTCCTATATCAAGTCTGGATCTTTATTTGTAAGTGGAATGGATACTCTTTGAGTACTTGCTAAGGATTTATGGTCCTGCATTTTTAGTTAACTCTTGATTAGGCAAAGATTACTTATTCATTCTGTGAATTACTCAGATCTGTTACTTTTTTTCTTGAAGAACTGGACATGCAATCAGAAGGACGTGGTTTTGAATCCCATCTCTGACTCTTACTGTGTAATCCAGGGAAGGTCAATTAACCTCTCTGAGCATAACAACACTTTTATTCCAAGGCTTTGTTAAGGAACAAAAGAATTACTCTACAACTTGTACACACCTAGTTGCTTGCCCTGTTCCCCTCATTAGAATGTGAATTTCTTGAAATCAGGGACTGTCTTTGCCTTTCTTTGTATTCCCAGGATTTAGCACAGTGCCTGGTGCTTCCAGAACATTTGTTTATTAACTGATGCTTATATATTTATGTAAAATGTACTGCAAGAGTCAAACCAGGATATTCATGTTAGCTATTTCCCCCATAGAACATCCCCTAGAAAGCAGGAGGAAAAAGGATCCAAGGGGAAACTCAGTTCAGTTACTCAGTTCCTTACTACCATCTGTGATAGAAGAATTGGTAAGAAAAAGTATGGAAACTATCAGCTAATTGAGTTCCTCAAAAGTCACACACAACTACTAGTCTCTTCAGAACCAGGTAAGAGGAATACTTTTTTCTCCTAGCAAACTTTTATTTTTTTAAAAAAAGTTTTTGTTGATATCTTTAAATCATAATCTTTTTTCTACCCCATCTATTTTAATTGAACTTTCTTCAGTGATAAGGAAAAAATA
>JAQQSU010007178.1:0-13300 GCA_028627135.1 Pseudochirops cupreus | reverse complement strand
GCAGCTGTGACAGTTTCCAGACTTCTCAACCCATAAATGTCAAAGAGAAAGTAAAAGGGCAGTAGGGAACTCTGTTGGAACTGGGTGAGAGAAGAGTGTGGTCTGGCCCTTACCCTCTTTGCAGCAGATGTGGCAGAAGTTGCTGCAGCTGCTGCCACATGGCTATCTCTGGAGTTCCTGGCCCAGAGATTGTAGTGGGACCAAACGAACATTCAGAGGGTAGTTCTTGCTTTAACCTGCTTGGATCGGGGTCACAGTCTGGGGTGTTGGTCCTGAAGTGAAGAACGCTAGCATGCCAGAGCTTATGGTGGCTGTACAAAGGGTATCTTCCTCATAGCTCTGACAACAGCTGTCCAAAACCCCAGAAATGTGGGACACAGCACTCTTCACTCTGGAAACAGAGTTCTACCCTGGGGAAGAGCTCAAAAGTCAAGTAATTGAATGGCAAAATGAACAAACAGAGGACCACAGAATCATTTTGGGGGGGACAAAGAGGATTAAAACACAGAACCAGAAGAAGACAAAAAAGTCAAAATTCCTGCATCAGAAGCCTCCAAGAAAAATATGAATTGGTTATAGCACATGGAGGAGCTCAAGAAGAATTTTGAAAATCAAGTAAGAGAAGTGGATGAAAAGTTCGGAAGAGAAATGAGAATGATGGAGGAAAATCATGAAAAGTGAGTCAACAGCCTGCTAAAGGAGAACCAAAAATACATTGAAGAAAATAATACCTTAAAAAAATAGACTAACTCAAATGGCAAAAGAGGCCCAAAAAGCCAATGAGGAGACGAATGCCTTAAAAAGCCAAATTTGCCAGATGGAAAAAGAATTTCAAAAATTCACTAAAGAAAATAACTCCTTCAATATTAGAATGGAGCAATTGGAAGCTAATGACTCTATGAGAAATCAAGATACTATAAAACACATCCAAAGAAATGAAAAAAAAAAAATAGAAGGCAATGTGAAGTAGCTCATTGGAAAAACTGCTGACCAGAAAAAAAATATCCAGGAGAGATAATTTAAAAATTATTGGACTACCTGAAAGCCATGGTCAAAAAAAAAAGAACCTAGACATCATCTTTCAAAAAATTCTTAAGGAAAATAGCCTTCATATTCTAGAACCAGAGGGCAAAATAGAAATTCAAAGAATTTGCTGATCACCTCTTGAAAAAAGATGCCAAAAAGAAAACTCCTAGGAATATTGTAACCAAATTCCAGAGTTCCCAGGTCAAGTAGAAAATATATATATTTTTTATTTTTTTAAAATTTACTTTTATGTTTATTTTTATTTTACATCATTTATTTCCACAAGATTTTGAGAAACAAATTTTCTCCCCATCTTCCCTCTACCCTTCACCTCAAAACAGCCATCCTACTGTATGCCACCTCCCCAAATCTGCTCTGTCATATATACTCCTCCATCCCCCCTCTGACTTTACAGCAGGGCAAAACAGATCTCCATACCACAGTGCCTGTAAGTCTTATTTCCCAACTGCATGTAAATAATAACAACAACAACAACAACAATAATAATATTTTAAAACATTTTATTTTAAAACTTTGGATTCCAGATTCTTTCCCTTCCTCCCTCATCATGCACCCTCACTGGGAAGAAAAGCAATTCAGTGTAGGTTGTACATGTTTAGTTACACAAAACATTTCCATAGTGGACATGTTGTGAAAGACTGACTATATTTCCCTCCATCCTATCCCACCCCCCACTTGTTATATTCTCTACTTTATCTACTATGACCCTTTACAGAAGTGTGTGCTTCTAACTCCCCTCCCTGATTTCTCATAAAGTCATTAGCTTCCATTTGTTCCAAACTAATTCTGAAGCAATTATTCTCTTCAGTGAGCTTTTGAAATTCTGTTTCTATCTGGCAAATTTGACTTTTTAAGGCATTCTTCCCCTCATTAACTTTGTGGGCCACTTTTGCCATTTGAGTCAGTCTATTTCTTAAGGTGTTATTTTCTTCAGTCAGGTTGTTGACTCTCTTTTCATAATTTTCTTGCATCATTCTCATTTCTCTTCCCAATTTTTCCTCCACTTCTTTTACTTGATTTTCAAAATCCTTCTTAAACTCCTCCATGTCCTGCAACTAGTTCATTTTTTTTCTTGGAAGCTTTTGGTACAGGAGTTCTGACTGTGTTGTCTTCCTCCTGTTCCATGCTTTGATCCATTTTTCCCTAAAATGGAATCTAAAGTTGGGTGGCTGTGCTTGCTTTGCTTCCTTTGCTCACTCATGTTGCCAGTCAATTACTTGATTTTTGAGCTCTTTGCCACAGTAGAACTCTGATTCCAGAGGGAAGAGCTTTGCCCCAAATTGCTGTGGTTTTTGCAGCTACTAGAGCTATTATGAGGCCACCGTCTCTACAGCCCCCACCAACTTTTGCTCAGTGGGCACACATATCAGGACCACAACCCAAGACATCAGTCCAGATCCAGGCAGGTTGAGGCAAGAGTGCTTAGCTTCTGAATCATCACTCCGCCCCGCCCCCCTCCGCCCCCCCCACCATAATCTGTGGTCCAGGAGCTCTGAACCTGCCACATGGAGGCAGCTGCAGGGCTGCCACTTCTGCCACTTCTCGCTCCAGAGGTAGAGGCTAGACTGTACTCCTTATCCCCTAGATCCAGCAGAGTTACACTGACCTTTTACTTTGTCTTTTGCATTTATGGGTTGATAATTCTGGATTCTGTATATGTCAAGCACCAAGAAGGCAGAACCTTTATTCTAACCTTTCTTTGTTTTTTTACTGAGTTCTATCAATGGGGTCCAGGGCTCTGCGACTCCATTTGTGGTTTTCTTGTCAAAGATAGTGGAGAGGTTTGCCATTTTCTTTCCCAGTTCATTTTACTCATGAGGAAACTGAAGCAAATGGGGTTAAGTGACTTGCCAAGGGCCACATCTCAAGCAAATGTCTTATGTGAGATTTGAACTCAGGTCTTCCTGATTCCAGGCCTAGGGATCTCTCTAATTTGTCACCTATCTACCCTAGTGTTTCTTTGTTTTCCTAGCCATTAGCACAATGCCTGGCACATCTATGATTACTAAATATTTCTGATTGCTTATTTTGGGTATTTCTCTTCTCCCACCACCACCACCACCAAACAGAGACATGGACAAACACATGCGCGTGCGCGCACACACACACACACACACACACACACACACTCGTTGCTTAATCAACTCTGTGTGTAGGTTTGTTTTTTTTTTTTTAAACAAGGAATAGGTACTTCATATCATTGGTTAGATGGCTAAATGGATGCCAAGGTATGTTCATTCATGGTATTCCTCTGTGCCAGCAGGATTTTCTCTGAGGAAACTGCTTTTATACTAAGTTCTTAAACATTATATAAAGAGAATGCATTTGTCTAGATTGAGTTAAAAATAATTACAACATAGGTTAAAATCATGTTTCTCCTCTGTTTACCTGGGTTATTGGTTTAATGGAACTGGGTATTAATCATGATGATGATTATAGCCGTTAACATTTTTCCTGAATGTTAAAGTTTATAAAAACTTGCAATTCTAATATTGTCAGAAGCGGTATGGCATACTGGATCAATTACTCAATGTGTACTTGGGCACTACAGGGTTTGAATCCTGCCTCTGGAACTTAGCAGTCATATGACTCTGCAGAAGTCACTTAACCTCCCTAATCTCAATGTTCTCCTTTGTGAAATAAATGGATTGAGTTTATTTTCAACTAAGGCTCCTTCCAATTCTAAGTTAATGATCCTGGAATCCTAAAATCTTCCCAAAAACTCTATAAGGAACATACTAAATATATATTTTACTTTCGTTTTACAAATAAGTAAATCAAGGCTCAGAAAAGTTAAACAAGATGAGAGAAACAGCTAGGAAGCTGAAATTGAACACTCACATGCACGGACTCGGAGCCCAGGCATCTTTTTAATAAATAATATCGATAGAGGAAAATGTGTTGGTTTTTCTTGTTAGCGTTTGAAATAAGCAAAATAACTGATAATCTCTAGGTGCCCATGTTTACCCCGCTATCACTTATAGCAATGAAGCTGTTATTTCTGGTAGCCAATGATGGACTCAAGTTTATTTTTATTGTTGTTCGTTTCCTATATCATCATTTTTTGTCTTACTACTTCCATTAACCAACAGAAATGACTTCTCAAGTTTAAGGCTTCATATCTCATCTCAGGTTTATAGAACATACATCAACTTGCTTGCCATGTTTCATTTTAAAGTGCTTCCCATGGACATTGACACTATTCTTTTTACTTGGGAAAATGAAAGTATTTTCTGCAATGCCCTCTCTGTCAATGACATTTTGGGGAATCACCTTGAGCCTTTAGAGTCCTCTCCTTCATAACAATTAAAGGGGAAAACATCTTTTGTTTTAGATTTCATTGATCTTTCTCAGAAAAAAACCATACTCTGACCGTGATCAGAACAGCATTCACAAAGGAGTTCAGAACACTTGATTCCTTAAATATAGTACAGTCCTTCTAAGAAGGAAGACACCTATTCCCCATGACCTTAAAGAAGATCTTAATTCATGTTTGTTTCTTTTTTTGTTTTTTGCTTTTTGGGGAGGGGGAAAGCAGGGGAATTGGGGTTATGTGACTTTCCCAAGGTCATATGGCTACAAAGTGTTAAGTGTCTGAGGCTGGATTTAAACTCAGGTCCTCTTGACTTCAGGGCTGGTATTCTATTCACTTAGCCACCCCAATTTTTTTTTTGCTTTTTTTTTTTGATTCACATTTGTTTCTTGAAGGAAGGACATTATTTTATTGGACACGTAAAACTACAAAATATTAATTAGCTGCGCCAGAGTGTTAAGGCTAGGAAGGGAAGAGAAAACAACCCACACTTCACAACAACAACAACAAATCGATAATTCATAAGCCTTTGTTTATGCTTTTCCACTATCAATAAAACTGTTACCCAACTATCCCTCTTCATAAAGTTCACATTTGGCTAATATTTTCCCTTCTTTCCTGTAGAGGAATTGTTTCTATACTTCAACCACCAAAGATATACCAGAGATATTTGAGAAATTAACAAAACACATTCCAGTATCTTCATACACAAAATGTATAGTACTAGGTGTCTTTATAAGACTCTCTTTCAGCTTTGTGATATGAGTAAGACTAGCCCCAAAAGGAGTAAGAGGTAGAGAAGACAGGCTAAAACAATCCACAAGGGCATCCATCACCTCCTAATGATGAAGGGTTGAATATACCCATTTTTTATGAAATAGGTTATATAAATCTCTGTTCTTATAAAGTAATGTTGCTGAATCATCTTTGATAGAAAATAGTCATGAATGCTTGCTTATGGGAATAAGAAGCTATATCTGAAACCTGAATTTATTTCCATTATTCCAATAATATCAATTGATCAAGAAACATTTTCTAAGTACCTACTCTTTGCTAAGCATTGTGGTAGGAGCTAGGGGTACAAAGAAAGACAAAAGTATTTTCTGTCCTCAGAATTTACATTCTAATGAAAGACAGGTTGAAGAAACTGGACATATTTAGCCTGGAAAAGAAAAAATGTGGGTTATGGGATATTATAATTGGTCATACATATCTGAAGTGCTGCCATGTAGAGGGCAGATTAGACTATTCTCTTTGATGTCACAAAGTCAAACCAGGGGAAATCATTAGAAGCTGCCAAGAGGCAAATAAAGTCTTGATATAGGGGAAGAAACAATACAAAACAAAAACCAAACAACAAGAAAAAAAAAAAACTTCATAGTGACTTGGGCTAAAAAAAAAAAGATGAATAGGCTTACTGGAGAAGTTGTGAATTTCCTTCCTTTTAGGTCTTCAAGTGGAGACTAGAGAATGCCTTGTCTGCTAGGCTACCATGGATATTGCTTTCACATACGGATTGAACTCAATCTTTTCTAATATCCCTTCCAACGCACAATCTGAGATTACATTCCCTACATCTGGAAACCAAAGTAATCTCAGAGCTGAATGGTTCAAAATCTCTTGATGAATTGGGAGGTCAACCATCCAGATCTTGTTCTCCCATCTTTTTTTATTTGGTAGATCTAAATTCAACCATTTCTCTCAGTCTAGGGACTGCGCCTAGAAGCCATTATTGTACCATAATTGTCATTTAGAAAGGGCTTTATTTCTAAAACTCAATCAGGATGTTTGTTTTCTCCGAAGACATCTAACTGAAAAGTTTTCATTTTTCATAATAGATACTAAGAAAAACGGATCTTCTTCTTGGACAAAAAAGGCCTCATTTTTAGACAGATTCAGAGCCCTAGTGAGCCGATTATCTTAGTTCCAGTGACCTGAATTTCAAAGAAGCAATAACTACAAAAAGTCATAAATTTTCATGAAATAAGACTTGATCTGTTTTCATGGTTAATAAAGGATAAGTGGTTTTCATTGTGGCTCCCATTATTCAGTGACTCAGCTCCAAAGAATCAGAAGCAAAAACAGAATAGACTCAGGTATAATATATTTAATGTTGAAATTCATGTGAAAGAAACTGAGAGCACGGCAATTAATCCTCATTGCAGCAAATACTTCTGTGTTTGTTAGACAGGAGGGCCAGATCAGCAAGATCTTATGGAGCCAATAGATAATTCATGTTTCTCTTTCAAACAGGCTTCCTGAAGTACATGCATTTGCTTTTATGGCAGTATCTGATAGTTACTGCCATTAAAAATATGAGTATCTTGTTGGGATGGGGATTGTTATGTTTTTTCATGATACTTATTATTTCCATCCATATAAACAGATACTATAAAGTAAATAAGGATGTTTTAGAAGGGGGTGAATAAGACAAATAATCTTTTATGTCCCCAAATATAAAAAGATTATTGTCTTTTAAATTTTTAAGATTTTTAAATCTTAAAAAAAAATATGTCCTCAGATGTGAAAACATATTAAAGTCTTAAAGAAATAAATCATAATTTGATGGATTTTTAGGTTAATATGTTATGTATGCTATATGAATAGATTAAAGGTAAATATTTTATACACCAGCAGTTTGAGTAATCCCTGACCTATCCATTATTTATTTTACAGCTCAATTGGTATACTAAGTATATTATGCCAAGGGATAGCCCCCTCCTGGATTTGGCCCCAAATATCTTTCCTTATCAGGCTACCCTAGGCAAGAAGTAACTGAGAATAGCAGCATGTCAATTGTGAGAAGTCACAGAGGAAAAGAACAATTTCAGTTGGGCAGATTCTATCAGGGAATGTGTAAATGAGGAAATACAGGAGCTGCAAGTTCCCTGAAATTATTCTCTTCTCCGTCTACCTGGTGGTACATGGGGAATGATATCTTGGCTCTAGGGACTTTTAAAGCACATACTCATCAGTAAGCCCTCAACTTTTCTGTATTCTACAGTGGCTTGGTAATACCTTCTGCACATCACATTGCCGCTCTGTGAGAGCAAAAGAAGAAGCCAAGGTAGTAGGATCTTATCAATAATAATTGTCAAAGTCCAGCCCTGCCCTAGTTCTCTTATCATTGATAGTAGTTTTCTAAAGATAGTAACCAGTTTCTGTCTCTCTCCCAGATTATTCCTCTACCCATATATACATGAGTATGGGGTGGGAGTGAAGAAAGACATCCCCTAAGGGTCCTTGCTTTTACTGGTATGGAACACAGTTGGAACATATGCTTAGGAAGCCAGTGAGGTACAATGGAAAGGGCAATGATGGATGAGTCAGAAGACCAGGCTTTACAGCCTGCCTTGATCTACATGGACCTGGGTAAATCACTTAGTCTCTGTAGCCACCATTTTTCTCAACTGTTGAATGAGAAGGATGGGTTAGATAGAATATACATCCCCCTTCAATTTTGTGATCCTTTGCATCCTGACACCATGCCCAAAATCCCAAGTATCCCAGTAACTCATAAGAGAGGCTCGAGAAATGTCTTTAGGCTTTGACTGTACGTCCTGGACTCAGTCACCACTAAAGTGATCCTCCATCCTCTCTCAGAAGAGCCTTGAAAATCACCGTCTAATCATCAGCAAGAAAGGATGAATGCATTATTTTTACTTTTGTTTCAGTATTTTACTATGTGAAGGCACTTTGTGTGATTTTTTTTTTCTTAATGTAAGAGTTTTCTGGTACTAGAGGGCTTTTTACCATAATTAGGCTGTTAGATAACTCCTAGCAGTTGTCAGAGACAAAGAAAGTCAAGTGATGTGTCCAGGATCACTAGGCTAGTAAGCATGAGAGACAAAATGTGAACCCAAGTCTTCCTCACACTAAGGCAGGAGAAAGATCCCCCTGATCTACTCCTCTCCACTCTGTAAGACTTTACAGAGTCTATCACCATGCATCTAGGTGGCTCAGTAAATAAAGCATTGGCAGGGAGTCAGGAAGATCTGAGTTCAAATCTGGCCTCAGACAGCTAGCTGTATGACCCTGGGCAAGTAATTTAACCTATATTTTCTTGAAGATAACAAGGTTGCTCACTAGCTTGAGTGCAGGGCATGGAGTCTTGAAAATCTGAGTTCAAATGTAATCTCAGACACCTACTAGCTATGTGACCCTGGCCAAGTCACTTAACCAGCATTTGTCTTAATCCACTGGATTAAGAAGAAAGGAAAAGTAAACCACTCCAATAACTTTGCCAAGAAAATCCCAGGGACAGTATTATCCACAGGATCATGAAGAGCTAGACATGACTCACCAACATCCTTGGAGGACTATTTACCAGCAAGTGATATCAGACTAGTGATAAGGTGGTCCTTTACTCTCTGTACTTGTTGCCTTATGCTACCAGTTCCAATGCTAACACAGAGTGCTTTTAGGGGTCAAGAGGAAAAAAAAAATGAAAACTTCATGTCATATAAGCAAGCAGATACTCCAAAAAAAATACCGAAGATTAGAATTTGAAAGGACATTATCTGCTGTTTTTCTTTTTAAAAATCCTGTTCTATTAAAGATTGCTGCTTTGCTGTTTTATTCTGGACATCAGCCAAAATCTATTCTTTGTTTGAACAATTTGCTCTCTTTTTCAAATGGGAAACCTTAAAGCACTCAGCATGAATTCCTAGATTTGCTGAGCCTTGACTTGGAGGGGCTGATAACAATTCTGCAAAAATAGAGTGACCCTAAAATGACTCTTCTATTATGCCGATTGCCCAGGGACACAGAACCAGGAGGTAAGACATATTAGCATTAGCACTGAGAGCATACAATTCTTATTGAATTAAAAATCTAGCTTACCTAGGCAGAGAGGTGTAGTTTCCATGACCTTGGATTTGATAGTTTTGTTGGTTACTTGTCCCTTTGGGAAATTCACTTTTGTTTTTACTTTACTATCTTATTTTTCCCAATTGCATGCAAAAATAATTTTAAGATATAATTTTTTTTAATTTTTAATTTGAAATTTTTGTCCTCCTTTCCCCTCCCACCTCACTGAGAAGTCAAAGCAATTTGATATAGGTTATACATGTGTACTCATCCAATACAAATTTCCATATCACTCATATTGTAAAAAGAAAAAAAGAGACCCCCCCCCCAAAAAAAAAACTTCAAAAAAAAAAAGGATGATTCAATCGGCATTCAAACTCCAGTTCATTCTCTGATATCAATAGCATTTTCCTTCATTAAGTCCTTCAAAATTGTCTTGGATCATTACATTGCTGAGAATACTTAAATCATTCAAATTTGCTCATTGTAAATTATTGCTGCCATTGAATGCAATCTTCTCGTGGTTCTGCCTGATTTCATTTTGCATCAGTTCTTTCAAGGCTTTTCTGGGAACATTCTGGGAGTTATTTCTTATAGTAAAATAATATTCCCTCACAATTATATGCCACAACTTGTTCAGCCATTTCCCCATCAATACTGATTTAGAGCATTGTATATGACTATTGATAGCTTTAATTTCTTCCCCAAAATGCCTGTTCATATCCTTTAGCATTTATCAATTGTTTAGTGGCTCTTCTTTTTTATAAATTTTACTCAGTTACCTTTATACTTGAGAAGGGAGGCCTTTATAAAAAAAAATACTATACATTTTTTCTTACTTTCTTTGTTTTTTGTTTTCTTCTAATTTTGGCTACATTGGTGTCATCAGTGAAAAGATTTCTTAATTTCATGTAACCAAAATGATCTATTTCTTATATCTTTATCTCTTTGGTAATAAAGTATTCCCTAATCCATGTATCTGACATGTAAAATTTTGCACATTCTCCTATTTTGCTTATCCATTATATTTAAATCATATATCCATCTTAACCTTATGTTGATATTGGTATGAAATACTGGTTTATACCTATTTTCTGCCAAACTGCATTCTAATTTTCTCTGCAACTTTTACCAAATAATGGGTCTTTCTCCCCAAAGGTTTAGATATTTGGGCTTATCATATTTGGATTAAGTTTCCTATGACCATTTACTACTGTATCTTGTGTACCTAGTCCATTCCACTGACCTTCCGATTTATTTCTTAACAAGTACTACATCAACAACTCCAGAAGACTCAGTGATGGAATGGGATATCCACATCCAGAGAAAAGAACTATAGAATCTGAATGCAGATTGAAGCAAACTACTTGCTCTCTCTCTCTCTCTCTCTCTCTCTCTCTCTCTCTTGTGTTTTCTTTTGTTTCATTCCTTCTTTCTTGTTGTTAACTCCAGTGGTTACAATTCTTCCTTATAACTTGACCAATATTTAACGTGAAGGTATCTGTAGAACATATATCAGATCGCATGTCTCTGTGTGGTGGAGGGGAAGAAAATTTGGATCTCAAGGGATTGTGAAACTGAATGTTGTTATCTAAAAGTAAATTAATAGATAAACAAATAGATGAAGAAATAAATTAGTGAATAAAGGGATAGAAACATAGATAGATAAATAAATGAATGAATAAATAAATAATAACAGGTATCAGATCATTTTGATGATTACCACTTTGTAAGATAGTTTGAAATCTAGTATTGCTGCCTTCATTCAGGATTTCTACTTTTATTGATTCCCTTGACATTTCTGACTTTTTTTTTCATATTTTGTTATTTTTCTTGGTTCTATGAAATAATTATTCACTAATGTGATTGTCATGGCTGTGAATAAGTAAATAAAAACAGGTAGTATTGTCCTTATCATTATATTGCCTTCACCAACCCGTGAATAACTGTTATTTCTCTAGGTTGGATCTGTCTTAATTTTCTGAAAAATTTTGTGTAATTGTGTTCATATAGTCCCTGGATTTGTCTTGCCATATATCCTCCTAAGTGTTTAATAAAAACTAGTTGTCTTTAACGGAATTTCTCTCTCTTTTTTTTTTTTTTTGGTAGTATATAGAAAGGCTAATGATTTCCATCAGTTTATTTTATATTTTGCAACTTTGCTAAAGTTGTTAATTGTTTCACCTGTTTTTTAGTTGGTTCTCTAAGCACATAATATTGTTTCCAAAGACTAAAAGTTTTGTTTCCTCCTTGCCTGTTTTTGTTCTTTCAATGTCTTATTCCTATTGCTATAGCTAGAATTAGTAATAAAATATTAAATAATAAAGTGATAATGCACATCTTTGTTTCACTCCTGATCTTACTGGAAAGGTTTCTAGTTCATTCAATACAGATAAAGCCTGCTTTTTGGTTTAGGTGTATACTAGATGCCATTTTAAGAAAGTTCCACTTATTTCTGTACTTTCTAACATTATTAATAAGAATGGATTTTATGCCACAAGCATTTCTTCATCTGTTCATGTAATATAATTTTCTCTTGTTGCTATGTCAATTATACTTAATTTTCCTAATACTAAACAAGTTCTGCATTCCTGTATAAAAACTACCTTGTCATGGTGTATCATCTTTGTATCATAATGCTATAACCTCCTTGCTAATATTTTATTTAAAATTGTTGCATCCTTATTTACTAAGGAAATTGCCTTTAGTTTTCTTTCTCTGTTTCTGTTCTTCCTGGTTTAGTTATCAAAACTAAAGGAATTTGGCAGGACTTCCTCATCTATTTTTTCAACAATTTTGTATGAATTAGAATTAATCATTCTTCAACAATTTCCTCATCTTAATTCCTATTAATTCTTTGAATGAAATAGAAGTTCAGAGAATCAGGGACTTAGGACTAAAACTTTGATTCTCAGTCCAACTTCCTTATTTTATAAGTCTGATTACAGAAGCCTTGACAGGTTGGATAGATTGATAGAAAGATTGAAAAACAGAAAGATAGAAGAGATGATAGATTGATAGACAGATAGATAGATAGATAGATAGATAGATAGATAGATAGACAGATAGTCAGAAAGACAGATAGATATACATTAGTATATCCCTTTGCTAACCCTATTGAGTTAAAATACATGCTAACAATGGTAGTGGCTTTGGTTGAGCAGGGATAGCCACACTGATGATAATGACATGAGGTCACAAAAGTATTAACTAATTAACAGAATTTCATTCACATATTCCAAATGGCAAGCAAGCTTAGTGTTCATTCCACTGCCCCATGCCATCTCCCCCAGACAACAAGTTTATTTCTTTTGCCAGGTAACAGTCCTTCAAATACTTGAAGATTCATTATCTTCCCTGAAAACTTTTTTTTTTCCCTCATTCACTATACTCTATCGGTCAAAATGTACTACCATTCTCCCAGGTTTCTAATATCATCATTATCTTCAACTCCTCATTTCCTGTCATCCCACACATCCAATCTGTGTTATATCTTGCTGTTGTGACATCCACAACATCTCTCAACCTCTGTTACTATCTCTCAATTCATACAGCTACCAACTTAGCTCACGTCCTCATGACTTCCTACCTACCTCAAGTAACTTGACATTCTAGATCATCCTAAACACTGCTACCAAAATCATTTCCCATTTATTTTCCATATAATCAGATATGATTATTATTCTCCAGCCAATCATTCACTGATTCCTTATTACTTCTAGGATAAAAGAGAAATCAGCTTCTTAATCCTTTACAGTTGGGTCTCAACCTGTTCTTCCATTATCATTTGTTATGGTAATGGAATTTGGAGATGCCCCTGTATTGGCTTGGTTTTTGGGTTGAGTGTTAAAACCCAGAGCTTGTGAATCCCACTTGTGGGATGGACTTGTTGATGTGAAGAGAGAGAGCTAAACTGGGAGGAGCCATGAATTGGGAGAGAGGCCCACGCCTAGAGAAGGCCAGAAGGACTTTGGGAGAGCAGTATCCAGTATTGTGGAGCCTGAGTTGCTGAGAGAAAGACTACTAAGAACCCATTGGAACTGCCACCCGGAACTGTCAAGAACTGAGGAGGCATGGCTGTGATGCCAGTATTTTGTCTGTCTGTTTTGATGTTGTTTTGCCAGATTCACC
>JAQQSU010007176.1:0-13301 GCA_028627135.1 Pseudochirops cupreus | reverse complement strand
GATTAGAGAAATGAAAACTAAAACGACTCTGAGGTACCATTTCACACCTATAAGATTAGCTAATATAACAAAAGAGGAAAATGAAAATGCTGAAGGGCATGTGGGAAAACTGAAACACTAAGGTACTGTCGGTGGAGGTGTGAATTAATCCAAACATTCTGAAGAGCAATATGGTACTATGCCCAAAGGGCAACCAAACTGCACATATCCAGCAATATCACTATGAAGTCTGTATCCGAATGAGATTATTTAAAAGGGGAAAGGACCTACATATACAAAAATATTTATAGCAGCTCTTTTTGGGGTGACAAAGTAAAGGGGATGCCCATCAATTGGGAAATGGCTAAACAAGCTGTTGGATATGAATGTAATGGAATACTACTGTGCAATAAGAAATGATGAGCAGGCAAATTTCAAAAAAACAAACAAACCTGGAAAGACTTGTACAATCTGATGCAAAGTGAAATGAGCAGAACCAGGAAAATATTGTACATAATGTAAGCAATATTGTGTGATGACCAACTATGAATGACTCAGCTCTTCTCAGCAACACAATGATACAAGAAAAGTACAAAGGACTCATGAAGGAAAATGTTACCCATATCCAGATAAAGAACTGATGGACTCTGAATACGGATTGAAGCATACATTTTTCATTTACTTCATTCTTTTTCAGTTTGTTTTTTCCCCCTTTTGATCTGTTTTTTCTTTCACAACTGCAACTAGCATGGAAATATGTTTTACATGACAGCACATGAATGCCCTATATCAAATTACTTACCATTTTAGGAAGGGGGAGGGGAGGTCAGGAAGGAGAAAATTTTGGAATTTAATTGTCTTGACATATAATTGGGGAAAAAATTAAAATACCGTTTAAAAAAAAAAGAAGTGACAAACAGGATGATTTCAGAAAACCTGGACTTACGTGAACTGATGCAAAGTGAAGTGAATAGAACTAGGAGAACATTATACACAGTGGCAGCAATACTGTTTGATGATCAACTGTGAATGACTTAGTTAGTCTCAGCAATACAATGATCCAAGACAATCCCAGAGGACTGATGATGAAACATACCATCTACCTCCAAAGAAAGAACTAATGTTGTTTTAATACAGTCTAAAGCATGCTATCTTAACTTTCTTTCACTCTTTTTCTTTTATTGGAGTTTTCTTGTACAAAATTACTAAATTTGGAAGTGTTTTATAGGATTGCACATGTATAACTAATATCTGATTGCTTACCATCTCAGGGAGGGAAGAGGATAACAAGGGAGGAAGGGAGGAACATTGGAACTCAAAACTTTTTTTAAAATGTTTTTAAAATTATTTTAACATGTACTGGGGGGAAATTGTATGTGGGGTGTGTGTGTGTGTGTGTGTGTGTGTGTGTGTGTGTGTATGCATGTGTGTTTGTGTATGTGTGTGCCCTAAAAATAATAATAATAGCAGAAAGGTAGAAATACAATGGTAGATTAGAGGCAACAACTCAGCTGAAGTCTCTCAACATTTCCCTCCAAACAACTTTAAAAGAACTCCTCAAATCAAATTTTCTAGTGGCAGAGCTAACAGAAGGTTAGGGTGAGACATTCTTCTGGACTAAGAAAACCTAGGAGGTTGGCAGGAGAGATCTGTACACCAGGGTAGAGGGCTGTCTGGAGTGCAGGCATGCAGCAACAACACTAGCAGTGGACTTTGGAGGCAGCAGCAGCAACTTTGGGAGCTCTCAGCCCAGAGACAGACAACTAGTCAGAAAGAGATTATAGGGGATCCTTTGCTGGCACTGGGTACAACTCATGCTAATTCTGGGCCATAATTCCAGGGTGGAAAGAAGTGTTGGTGCCTGGTCACAAGAGAGCAGGAACCCTGATTACAGTTCTAAGGCAGAAAGGAGCACCAGAAAGGTGATTGGAAGAAAGCAGGGGACATGGTCACAGTTCCAGGGCCAAGAGGAGCCCTAGTACTTGTGTCTACAGGAGACCAGGGGCCATCCTGGGTAAAGACAAGAATGCAGACCAGGAAAACAATGAGTGCACTTCTCCCTAGATCACACCATTTTGGAAGCACCAAAATTTAGCAGACCCCCAGAACCAGCACTGAAAATAGCAACTCAAAAAAAGCCTGAAACTTGGGGCAGTGTCTCCCTACCTCTCAGGTGAACAGAGCCCAACTTTAATATAAAGTTCAAAGTCAAGAAATAGGCTGGAAAATGAGCTAATGACAAAAGAACTTGAAGATAAAAGAGTTATTACAGTATCAGGGAAAATCAAGAAATAAACTCAGAAAAAGACAACAATGTGAAAATGGCTTCAAACAGAACCTCAAAGAAACCCAAGCCCAACAAAAAATTCCTGGAAGAGTTCAAGAAAGAGATGAGTAATAGAGGAAAATTGGGGAGAAGAAATCAGTCATGCAAGAAAATTACGAAAAGAAAATTAACAGCCTGGTTAAAAAAAAAAGACACAAGAAAATTAAACAGAATAGAACAAATGTAAAAAGCAGCACAAAAATTCACTGAGGAAAAAAACTCCTTAAAAAACAGAATTGGTCAAACAGAAAAAGACATACAAGACCTCACTGAAGAAATAATCCCTTAAAAACTGGAATTAGGCAAATGTAAGGTAATGATTCCTTAAGACATCAAAAAACAACAAAAACAAAGTCAAAAGAATGGAAAAAATAGAAGAAAATGTGAAATAATCTCATTGGAAAAACAATTGACCTGGAAAATAAATAGAAGAGAAATAATGTAAGTATTATTGGACTGCCTGAAAAGCATGGTCAAAGATAGAACCTAGACATAAGTAAAGAAATTTTCAAAGAAAACTGCCTCAACATCTTAAATCCAGAGAGTAAAACAGAAATTGAAAAAAAATCCACCAATCTCCCTTGAATAGATCTCAAAATGAAAACTCCCAGGAATATTATAGCCAAATTCTAGAGCTTCCAGGTCAAAGAGAAAACATTTTAAGCATCCAGGAAGATTGTGGAGCCACAATCACTTTAAGATTTAGCAGCTTCTGTGTTAAAGGAGCAGAGAGGCTTGAAATATGATAATCCAGAAGGCAAAGGATCAAGGATTATAACCAAGAATAATTTACACAGCAAAACTGATCGTAATTATTCAAGGGAGAAAATGGGCACTTAATGAACTAGAGGACTTTCAAGCATTCTTGATGAAAAGACCAGAACTGAATAGAAATGTTGACATTCAAACACAAGACTCAGGAGAAGCATAAAAAGTTAAATGTGAAAGAGTAATCATAAGGCACTCAGTAAGGTTAAAGTGTTTGTATTCCTGTATGGGAAGATGATATTTGTAACTTCTAAAAAAACTTTATCATTATTAGGGCAATTAAAAAGATTTTACATAGCAGATGGCATGGGTATGAGTCAATTATGTTGGCATGATCTCCAAAAAAAATGGAGTGAGAAAGAGGAAAGCACTGGGAAAAAGGGCAAGGCAAAGGCATAACGAGGAAAATTTTCTCACATAGAAGAGACACACAAGGAAGAACTCTTACTGTGGAGGGGAAAGCAGGGGGAAGGCAATGCTTAAACCTCACTCTCATCAAAATTAGTTTAAAGAGGGAAGAACACACACACACACACACACACACACACACACACACACACACACACACAGAGAATTCTGTATAGAAGCCTAATTTATCCAGTAGGAGAATAGGAAAGGAAGGAGATAAGAAAAGGGTGGTGGTAGTTGTGATAAAGTAAGGACAGATTATAGGAGCCAAGATTAGAAGCAAAATAGGCTTTTGAGGAGGGCCAAGCTAAAAAGAGAGAAGAAAAAAAGAAGAAAAAAATGGGATAGAGGGAAATACAAAGTTAGTAATCATAACCGTGAATGTGACCAGAATGAGCTCACCCATAAAAGAGAGGCAGATAACAGAATGGATTAGAAATCAGAATCCAACAATAGGTTGTTTTTACAAAAGACACACTCGAAACTGAAAGACACATACTGAGTTAAAAATAAAGAGCTAAAGCAGAATCTAATAAGCTTCAGCCGAAGTAAAAAAGGCCGGGATAACAATCATAATCTTAGACAAAGCAAAAGCAAAAATAGACCTAATTAAAAGAAAGAATCAGGAAAACCACATTTTCCTAAAAGGTACCATAAACAATAAAGTAATATCAAAAAATTTTCTAGCAACTTCCTCTGGAAAGTCCTCATTTCTCAAATACATACTGAAAATTAGGGAGCAGCTAGGTGGCTTAATGAATAGAGCACCAGCCCTGAAGTCAGTAGGACCTGGGGCACTTGACACACTTACTAATAACTATGTGACCTTAGGCAAGTCACTTAAATGCAATTGCCTTGCCTTCCCCCCTCTAAAAAAAAATTAGAAATTATTTTCAGGGGGAAAACAGATGGTTGAAAAACCCTGGCATATACTGGCATATGGTGAGGAACTCCCTGTATGGAAACTCTATCCAGAAATGAGGATCAGCAAATTGTCTATAATTTATGATCTTAGAGATTTGTCTTTGACATTGAAAGACTAAATGACTCACTCACAATCATAAAGCTGAAATATGTCAAAAATATGATTTCAGCTCAGTTATTCCTAACTCTAAGCCTGACCTCCTATCCACTAGTCTGTGCAGCTTCTCAAATTGCATATTTATCTCAAGCAAAGGTACTTCTAATTCTCAACATCTTCATGAAGTAGATGTGGCCCTTAAAAAAAATGCTACCAGTCACTACTATGCCAGAGAGTAAATATGCAAACATTATTGACATTTCGCAAAGACTACCACATGCAAAATAACATTTTTTCATATTCAGTATCTCTTTATATTTGCTGATCTCAGTATCCCAAACAACAAACAATCAAATCTATACTATAATAAATTTTCTCAAAAAGGAACCTAGCAGACCATATCAATAACAAAACCAACAGAAATCATATGATTATCTCAACAGATGCAGAAAAAGCTTTTGACAAAATACAACACTTATTCCTATTAAAAACAGAAAGCCCAGGAATAAACATGATAAGCAGTATTTATCTAAAACCATCAGCAAGCATTATCTGTAATGGGGGTAAGCTAGAAGCCTTCCTGATAAAACCAGAGGTGAGGCAAGGATGCACATTGTCACCACGATTATTAAATATCGTACTGGAAATGCTAGCTATAGTAATAAGAGAAGAAAAAGAAACTGAATGAGTTAGAACAGGCAATGAAGAAACAAAAATATCACTCTTTGCAGATAATATGATGGTGTATACCAACTAAAGAACTAGCTGAAATAATTAACAACTTTAGCAAAGTTGCAGGACAGAAAATAAGCCCACATAAATTATCAGCATTTCCATATATTGCCAACAAAGTCTAGCAGCAAGAGATAGAAAGAGAAATTTGTTTACAATGATTGTAGACAATAATAATACTCAAGACAAACCCAGGAGCCATATCACAAAATTACAAAACACTTTTCACACAAATAAAGCCAGATCTAAAAAAACAGGAAAAATGTTAATTGCTCATGGATCCACCGAGACTATACAATAAAATGACAGTTCTCCAGACTCTGATCTGTCCATATTGGCTGCATGGGGCTCCCAACACTCTTTCTATTTCATCCCCAACACTGGGGCCAGGAATGGGGGGATGGCAATGATGGACAGTGTGAGTGTAAGAGGTGACAACACAACAAGTTCCCAGCATGTACAGAAGGATTTTCAGGTTTGCAAAGAGGTGGCATGCAGAATCAGGGCAGATGGAAGACACCATCAGAGAAAAGCGGTACATCATAAATGAAGCCAGAATGTTGTTCCAGAAAAACAAAAATCTTATGGATTCATAACTGATTAAACAAGGTATAGATGAATGCACAGCAAGAATTGAAGTAGCATTGCATTATCAGATCCCATATCCAAAGCCAATTCAACTGCCTCCAATGGCCCTACAAAGTCATGGACTTCAAACCCAGGACTTCGAACTAAGCAAACTTTCCAAATCATTATATCTCAAATCTCCCAATGAAGTTCTTCATCCAAGAAACAGGTTCTTTGTAAGAACTGAGCACAAACTAGATGATAGATCTTTTGTCCTTCACTTAAGTCCAGTTGGAGAAAGGAACGACAAAGAATGAGTCTTTGCTACAATTTCTCTTAAACACCCAAAGATTTGGGTCATTAATCTCATAACACTAATTTCCATGTTCATCAGCCCTAGTGTATTGCTACTATTTAGGAATATGCTAACTCCCAAAGATTGTTCCCAATCATCACCTTAGTAACATCTTAAACAAAAGCCTGAACATAGCAACAATTGTGTTTAAATTTAAATTTAAAAAAATTAAAAATTTTTGTGGAAATGATGTAGTCATACACACAGAGGATGCTGTAGAGGCACGGCAGTACCTGTTAGCAGCTTCTTTTGGAAGTTCTTAAAATTTCTATGATAATCAGAAACTATACTCAAATTCATAAATATCTGTGGGTTTTATTTTGTTTTGTGTTTAAGTTATGGATATATTTAATTAAGACCTTTTATGTTTTAGTTGTTCTACTGATATCCTTTTTTGGCTCCCATGGCTCAAAGATACACTTTTCATTAATATTCAAGTAGGCTAGCTTCTCCTTTACCATACTAGCAGAGTTCATCATATATTCCCTAGTCCCATCACCCCCTTAAATGCTAGTGGAAGATATCATAGTATGTCAAAGAAATTTTGGAGAGGAGGAAAATATCCCAAATTTTAAGGAACTGATAAAGTGTACTTAATTCTGTCTATTAAATACATACAATGTACAAACCAATTCTAAAACATGTGACTTATAATTCTACCCTCAAAGCCTCACTGCAAACTCATACTATAACAGGTAAAAGTAATCACTATTTCTAATTGACAACAAAATTGGAGTCTCACAAACAGAAAAATATGCTGCATAAATTACAAGGCTAGGCTGATTCTAAAATTATGTACAAATAGGAAAAGGAAAATCTAGATCAAAAGGAGAAAGGCCTGTGCCTTTCTGATAAAACAAGGGGCACCCCCACTGAGAGTCACTGTACAACAGTGTTTTCTTTTGTGTTCAAAGATGATTAAAATCTTCAATAAAAATTATTCATAAAATAAATGAAAATGATAATTCTACATAAATGAATTTACTTATTTAGTACCATACTAATCAAACTACCAAAAAAATTTTATAGAGCTAGAAAAAGTAATTCATCTAAAAAAACCAAAAGATCAAGAATATCAAGGGAATCAATTTTAAAAATGTGGAGGAAGGTGGCTTAGCAGTACCAGATCTCAAACTGTACTACAAAAGTGGAAATCATCAAAAACAATCTCACACTGGCTAAGGAATAGAGTGGTGGATCAGTGGAGTAGATTAAGTACACAATATACATTAGTAAATGATGATAGTAATCTAGTGTTGGATAAACCCAAAGATCTAAGTTTTGGGGATGAGAACTCAATATCTGATAAAAATTTCTGGTAGAACTGGAAAGAAGTTTGGTAGAAATTAGGTATAGACCAACATCTCATACCATATACCAAGATAAGATCAAAATGGGTACATGATTTACACATAAAGGATGATACCATAAGCAAATTAGGGAAACATGGAATAGTTTAGTGGTCAGATTTGTGGATAAGGGAAGAATTTACGACCAAATAAGAGATAGAGAGCATTATGGAAAGTAAAATGGATAATTCAATTACATTAAATTAAAAAGGGGTTGCACAAACAAAATCAATGCTGCCAAGATTAGAAGCAAAGCAAAAAACCACAAGTTTGGCTGATAAAGGCTGCATTTCTCAAACATATAGAGAACTGAGTCAAATTTGTGAGAATGATCCTTGGTAAGCAGAGAGATGGGCAACCACGGGCAATATCATTTTGAATAGAAAGTCATTTGCAAAACAGTATTGAGGAGAATAGTACATTATCAATAATATTGCCTCATAAAACAGCAAGGAACAATGGAGGGAAAAATAGGGTTGCAGAAATCTTGGCGTGATAATTATGTCATTTAAATATGAAACCGAAGGAGGACAACAACTATGAAAATTAAAAAGCTGTCAGCATTTTTGTACCCAACTATTTTCTTCATTGATAACAAGGAAACCACATTTAGATTTTAAAATCGCAATCCCTGGTGTGTTACATATGAGAAAGTAGAAATGTTGCTTAAAAAAAAAAAGAAAGAAAGTTTTGAAATGTGTAGGTCATTATTAACTTACCTATCAAAACATACAAATTATTCCTTGAAAGTATTAGAAAAAAACTCTAATTTTTCCTGTGGTCACCACTTTCATCTGCATCTGGAAACTGAGAACAAATATTAATCATTTCCTAGATTTTTCTGCTATGTATTAACATTAGTTTGGGGAGCTTGTATTGTTTTGACCAACAAGACATCAGGCTAGACCAGGGGTGGGGAACCTGTGGTCTTAAAGTCACATGTGCCTTTCTAGGTCCTTAAGTGACATTTTGACTGAATCCAGATTTTACAGAACTAAAATTTGGATTCAGTCAAAAGGCTGTACTTAAGGACCTAGAAGTCCACATGTGCCTTAAGGCCACAGGTTTCTCACCGCTGGTCTAGATAGTTTCTCTGATTCCCATAATGTCTCAGACCTCTCCAAAATAGAAATTATGTACCAAAGACAAAGTAATATCAGCTGTCTCCACAGTCTAGGATACCTAGAGGCCAAGAGGTTTAAAAAAATACAAATACAGGAAGGGGGAAAGAGGAGGGAGGAGAGGAAGGTGGAAAAAATTTGGAACTCATGGGATTGTGGAATTGAATGTTGTGAATTCAAAGTAAATAAATTTTTAAAAAACACAAACACAAATTGATGCCTACCCTGAGCTCACACAATATGCCTTCCCCCACCATCTACCATGCTACCAATACCAAACTACATTAATCGACCAAATGGCCCAACCCACTGGCTGGCAATAACACTTAACCTGACATCCCAGTCTCCTCTCCCTCTTCTCAGTTCACACACATCAAGACTTCAAAATGCAGAAATTATCTGAGGTTATAATAGTCAGAACATTGTCAGTATTTTGTGCTGCTGAAGATCTCTGTAGGAGAATGGAGGAACAGAGGGAAAGGGACAAGACATGTATCTGGGCTTTAAATAGAGCTCAACTCCACACCTCAATCCACCCTTCTTCCAGAGTCTTGGAAATCCAAATCCTAAATAACAGAAATTGCCCCCAGCTACAGTAGCATCACTATGGCAGTATGGTGGCACCTACTGAAAGTGCCATTGTTCTGGGAATAAGGCACAATGGAAAAGAGGAATCCATAGACAAACTCTACAAAGCAGTGGCAGAAACTAGAGGAGAAAGCCTAGAACAGAAGCCTCAGAAGTCTTGACTTCAAGAATACAAAGAATAGAGCTAGATCATTACAAGGGTCATGCGCCAGAACGACAATATTTAAAGTCAGGAGATGGAATGTCCTGGGTAAGGAACAGTAAGAAGGAGGTCATTTTCACTGGGTTGCAGAGTAAATGGAGAGGAGTAAGGTATAAGAATACTGCAAAGTTAGGGAGATGTCAGGTTACACTATAATTCCCTTGATAGACTGAGATCCAATGATACTGCCCTTTTTGCTGTTCCTTACTGATGACTCTCCATCTCTTGACTCTGGACCTTCTACTTCCTTGTCTCAATCTCCTGGGCATCCTGACTTTTCTTTAGCTCAACCCCAAAGAAGCATTTCCTGGTTACCTTTAAGACTAACACTGGAAATCCTCCTGAGATCATCTCCAATTTATGCTGTTTCCAGTGTATTCATAAATAGTCTTTGTGTGCTGGCTTCCTAATTAGACTGTGCACTTCTAGGAAGCAGGATTGTTTTGTTGTATTTGTTTTTACTGTCTTTGTATCTTCAGTGCTTACTTAGCTCAGTGTCTGGCACATGTTAGACACTTAATAAAGGTTTATTGATTTGACTATAAATGTCATCAATGAGAGCTTCAGTGCTGGATTGCCAGGGTAGATAAACTCACCCTCTCCAGTATAAAGGGAATAGGCACCTTTAGGAACACTTTCCAAGATGTAGTCATTGAGGCCTTTCTTATGCTGAAGTCTAACAAACTTGATCACATCACCTATAAATACATTCTTGGCAGAAGGGAGGGCACAAGGGGGTGTCATTCAAGTCACCGATGACCTGATGAACAGTCACAAAAATGTCCTCTCCCTTCAAAATAAACTGAACACCTGAGCAAAAAGTTCTCATGCACTTGAGAAACAGTACTCCTTTCAGGATCAAGCTGAAGAAGCTCCTTTTGTAGTTCTCAAAAAGGTCTTGGCATGCCTCACTCTCAGACTTTGAGTTTTTGAAAAGTCAGGAAAGTGATCTTTGAGTGTAGTCTGCCCCAGTGAAAATGACTCTCACAACCTTTCAGTTATCAAGATTTCTTTCTCTTCCTCAGGTTTCTCACATTTTTTTCTTCCTGTCAAAGTGTGGCAGAAGAGACTTAATAGCCAGAAGAAGGAAAGTTTTCAGCTTCACATGGCCCATTGATCTTTGAACAGTGAATAATTTCAACATCTTAGGGAAGCAGAAAGTCTTTAAATTTGTTTGGCAAAATTTCAAAGTCTTCAACTAATGACATTACTTGTTGATCAGGTTCATAGGAACTCAGGAAATTTCCACTGGAAAACAAATATTGCTTCACAGGCATACTGAATCCTTCACCCCAAATCAGGTTTTTCAGTTTATTTTGTTCTTCCATTCAAAAGAATATGACAGATATGGGCTTGTATTTTACTTTTTGATCTTAAAACTTCTTCACCATCTTTTGAGCTATGTAATGTTAATGGGATTTAAGATCTTCCCTGGCCATTAATGGACCCCATGAAGGGAAGTTTACTTAATGGAGACTTCCTTGTAGGAAGGCTTTCACCTTTTTGCTAATTTCTAATTAGGCACTGAGTCAGGAGAGCTGTGATGCCTTCTGGCTCAGAGCATATGGTGTGTGCGTGTGTGTGTGTGTGTGTGTGTGTGTGTGTGTGTGTATTGCCTGGTGAAGATTCTGAGTGGCCCTATGTTCAGAGCTCCAGGACTGCCCAGATGTAAAGGCTCTCAATCCAGGGATGCATGTAAAAGTATACAGCAATATTGCTCTGATTCAGGCAGTCAGAGCCCTATCTGTTGGTCTTCATTTCTCAACTTGTATTTTCTCTGTTTGTATTTTCTTTAAAGTTCAGGATGCTGACTTTTCCCCTTAACTAGTGAATATAATTTTAAAAGATCATTGACCCTTTAAACAGCTATCTTTCCTAGTAAAGCAGATCTAACAACCTGTGATAGCAGCCATGCTGGATATGCCAATGTGGTTGCCACTACAAGCTAACATTTTTGAAAATTTTCACAATCAAATATTTGAAGAAGTACCAAAATTCTCTACAATTTTATTCTCTGGTGTCCAACACTAATTTTCGTATCTGAAGTGGGGAAAAATTTTCTTATTAAGATAACTAACAGGTTGCTAAGGGGCAGCATGACACATTGGGTAGGAGATTGGCTTTGGAATTTAGAAGCTCTGGGTTCAAGTCTTTCCACTGACACATGCTGAATGCCTCAGGCAGCCCTCTAAGATTTGTAAGTTATGGATGATTTGCAGATGTATATTGGGATAGCTAGCTTCTGCACTGGTAATTTTCTACTCTCCTGAAATCACAGGTCTTGACCAAAAAATGAGGTTACCAGAGTACATTTATTATGTCTTTTCCTTTTGTGTGTTTCTTTTATGTCCCATTCCTTCCTCCAATTAGCCCCTGAATGGCACAGGGTATATTATCTAACTTCTGAATGCTCCAAGTGTGACTATTATAGTTCAATGAACCTACAAATAATTAACAACCTGACTTTTATGTAGCATTTTAATATTTAGAAAATATTTTATGAAAATTTTCTCATTTGATCCCCATAATCATCCTGTGAAGTAGATGCTAAAAGTATTATTTGTTTAGATTTTACAGGTGAAAAACCTGACTTTGTCCATGGTCCTACAATTTGTAAGTATCAGAGGCAAGGTTCAAATCCTAGATATCTTCTGACTCCAACTCTATTGCTCAAAAGATGGCATCAAAGACAGATGTAACTAGAAAAAAATGTGGGTCTGGTCTAGCTAGAGCGAGGGATGATAGATGAACAACTCACATGCTGTAATGGTGCCCACATAATGTGAAGAGACTTAGAAGAAGATCCCTTAGCACATTTTAGGGAACTCCTGTCGAGGATTTGCAGGAAGAGGCAGACCAGAGACAGAGTGTGATGTGTCAAAGCATGACAAGCACCTGTGTGGGGGAATATCAGCCTCTGACCATTGGAATTTCATCTTCTTCTCCTTCTTCTGTCTAGTTTTTAAGTGAAAGAAGATTTACTGATGAGCAAAATGGTTACTGGAAGAGAAGATGAGAAACTAGAGACATGAAATATTCAGAAATTCTTTAATTCTATGCTTTTAATAAGAAAACCTTATTTCCTTGTTTTACCTTACTTCCTTGTTTTCTAGATACAAACACTTTGGGCATTTGATAAAGAAGGAAGAAAAACTGTATACTACTATATTAATAGACTTCAGGAGACCTGTGATCCCACTAATGTGGATACTCCCTGTTCCTTTATTTTAGAGTCAATCACATGCTGACTTTTCATGATCCTAGATTACTTCCACCAACTACTTCTTCTACTCCTTCTCATATGATGCTGAATTAAGCTGGATAAAATTACAAAACTCTGTTGAGTAGGACCACTATTAATTCATGTTAATTAAGTTTAACTGGGTAGTTAGGTAGCGCAGTGGATAGAGCAGTAGGCCTGGAGTCAGAAAGATTGGAGCTCAAATCCAGTCTCAAAGTAGCTGTGTGACCCTGGGCAAGTCATTTAAACCTTTGCCTCAGTTCTCCCTCTGTAAAATGGGGACACATTGGAGAAGGTAATGGCAAACCACTCCAGTATCTTTGTAAAGAAAACTCCATGGACTCACATAGAGTCGGACACAACTGAACAATAATCTTAACTGGAATCTCACTGCAGTAAAGGCAAACATTCTATTTCTCTCTAATTGATTCACTATCACACTCTCCACAATGGCTGTTCCAAATCCCTGTTATGGGAATCTGAAGATCTTCCCTGCCTCTAGGCCCTTTGCTTAAGTGGCTTAAGTGACTCTGATTACCTTCCCCTATTTGAAAGTATACTCTGCCCCCTAATAGGCTGAATGTGGTCACATGGAGCCTGTGGCCAGAGGCTTGTTCTTCAGGAATGCCCATGCCTTGTTGCTT
>JAQQSU010007175.1:0-13301 GCA_028627135.1 Pseudochirops cupreus | reverse complement strand
TACAGAGACAGAATAATTTCATATAGCTGTCAAATGGGAATGAATATTCCACTTTGGTTTCCATGAATATAATATGGGGGTGAAAATTTTTTAAATGCTTAGAAATTTTTAGGTTAAAGTTAGAAGCAGTTGAGCAAAAACTACTTCTTTATCTTAATGATAAAGTGAGCATAGAGGAGGAGAGAAAAAAAGAGAATTGAGGAAAACAAGAGATAAGAAAAGGCAGAAGAGAAATGAGAGAAAAAAATGAAGTGTAGAATGTTAGAGCTGGGGGCAGCTAGGTGGTACAGTGAATAGAGCGCTGGCCCTGGAGTCAGGAGGACCTGAGTTGAAATCCTGCTTCAGACACTTAACACAAAAAACTAGCCATGTGACCTTGGGCAAGTCACTTAACCCCAATTACTCTAACTTCCCCCCTCCCAAAAGCAAAAAAAAAAAGAATGTTAGAGCTGGAAGGGAATTTGCCAACAAACTCCTATTACAGATAAAGATATTGAGGTTTAGAGAGGCTACATCAAAGGCATCAAACGTAAAGTCTGTGGGCCCCATGCAGCCCCAAACACTTCCAAGTATTAGCCAAACAGATTAAAATGTAATTAGAAAATATTTATCAAAATAAATAAAACACAACAAAACAAAGATAATGCTATTGTGGAGTCTTCTAAGTCATTATGTGGCATTCAGGAATCCTTATGTACATTTTTTTTGTTGTTTAGTCATTTTAGCAATCTCCAATTCTTCGTGACCCCATCTGGGGTAAACAGAATTAAGTGACTTGCCTAGGGTCACACAACTAGTAAGTGACTGAGGCCACATTTGAACTCAGGAAGATGAATTTTCATGACTCTGTGCTCAGCACTCTATCCACTGCACCACCTAGCCGCCTGACTATAGTTGAGTGACTCATTTCTATTTGAGTTCAATACAACAGGGTTAGGTGATACATCCAGTTAATGACAGATCCTGGACTACAACCCTTCTCTCCTGATGCCTAATCCAGTGGTCTTTCCACTATAACATTAAAGAGAAAAGAAGTCCAGAGCAGAAAATGATAGCAATTTATTCTAAAATGATATGGATCAAAAGACCTGTGCTTATACTCCCAAAAGAGAGATGAGATTCCCATTTCCTGATGAGGTTAAGTTACTTCTTTCTGAACAAATTAAGAAAGATCTCTCTTTCAATTCAACTGCTTGGCATTTCACATATGTGTGTTCATTGAATAATAACTTTAGGAGAAGTATATTGATTTTGAACAAACTTGATGTGGTGCCAAAAGCTACTAAGATACATGTTAATTTGATGTCGTTCACTCCAGCATTTTAAAACAAATGATGGTCAATTTTTCCAAATGATCATGTCATCTAAAAACTTAAGCTGTATTTAAGTCACATTTGGTTCATGATGGAGATGTTACAGAAACAACTGATTGCATAGATTAAAGCTACCAGTTTACCATTAAAGGAATTGACGCAGAAAAGATATCTGTGAAAACAAAGTCAGTCAACAGTAGACTTGCAAATCAGACTAACAAATCCAAATTCCTAGTCTTCAGAGCTAATCAAATAAAAACATAATCATAAATTATCTCTTAATAAGTAGAAAAAAAGGTTAAACCACATGGCAATTATCTTTAATCTATCCAGAAAGTGGGATATTGCTATAACAATTAAGATCAAACGTTAGTAAACAGTCCCTAATATATCAAGAATTTAAAAAAGAAATTTCACTTCAAAGAAGCCATCTTCTTTCTTTCTTACCTATAATTGAGTACTGTGGGAACGCCTTCAAAAATCTCTTGGCAATGATACCTTCCTGGAAGAAATTTAAGAAACAAAGAATTACTTTTGCTTCAGAATACTCAATATCAGCTGAATTTTTTAATTATGAAAATTTAAATAAGTCAATTACTTTGAATTATCTTAAAATGAGCAATTCTAATGAGATGAACAGAAATCACTATGGACTAATAATAATTTAAAAAGTTTCTATAACCATTCATCATATAATATCATCTTAAGAATGCTGATTTGCCATGAACCTGTGTTTCAAAATGGAATTAGTAGATATCCTCATTTTAATGAAGTTATTCTTTAAACCCTCATGAATATGTATAGTCCAAAAATAACACAGAACTTAATGCCCCAAGCTTAAAGACTAGATTTTGCAGGACTGTCAGATATTGAGGAAAGGGAGAAAATGAGGAACAAAGCCATCTTGTCACATTTTTTCAAGGGATTAAAAATATTCTGACATTTTTCAGTGGCACTTAGCAGCCACACAGGGTTTATTTATCTTCTCTCTTCTCTTTCTTTCTCTCACAGACTTATACTTGACTCTACTAAGATATAAGGAAGCAACCAATTATAACTCTGGGTCAAATGGCAGAAACAATAATAATGACAATAAATGGTATTCATAGAGCGCTTTAAGGTCTACGTATACTATCTCAGAACTATGGCTCTTCATAATCAACATATGAGGCTATATCACCAAGTTCCAAGAACTTAGAAAAAAGGATATCTAACTTCAATTTTCTCCAAAATTTCTAGTGACTAGCAGTAAGTCTTTCTCATCAAATCCTAAAAGAAAATAATGGGACTCACCCTTCTGGCTGGGAAATGAATTATCACACATCTGGGAAAAGTACGCTCAAGACCTGTCAGGTCTCCCACAGAGATAGTCAAACCTGCCAATTCTGAGTTGTGCCTAGAGGGAAACAATTCCTCATAACCTCACTGCTCTTGAAAAGGAAAAGAAAAACCCTAGCATAACATCTTTAATTGAAGAAAATGAGCACATATACTAATTAAATTTTAAATCTGCTCTAAAGCATTTATAGGTCTCACACAACCATAGAAACATCATTAAAGATCATGGAAACAAAATACAACTTGGAGAATTTGATCATCTCTGATGAATTTTTGTGCATTTTGTATTTATCTTCCTTAAATTCCCTCAGCAAGAATTTATCTCAAAAGCAAAGTCACCTACTACTCTGACTCAACATAAAACAATGCTATGTTTCTAAAGCAACTAACTTCCAAAAAATTAATTTTATTTTCAAGATGGCAAAGATCCCTGCTCTCTCTACTTAGATGTTCTCATTGAGATAATATTTCCCCTGGATATACTGTCATACTATCTTAAATGACTTCATGTTCTCTCATAGAACAAATTTAAAATAAGCCAAACATTACCATTACAAAGGAACACAGAATTATCAAGCTGAGTAAGAATCATGCTCTTTCAGACTTACATTCTTTTGTCAACAAATGTCCCAAGGGGGATATTACAGAAGAGCAGCTTTATATTGTTGTTGTTGTTTGGTTGTTTTAGTCATGTCTGGCTCTTTGTAACCTTATTTGGAGTTTTCTTGGCAGAAGTACTGGAGTAGTTTACCATTTCCTTCTCTAGCTCATTTTACAGATGAGGAAACTGAGGCAAATAGCAGTAAGTGACTGGCCCAGGGTCACACAGCTAATACATTTCTGAGGTTGGATTTGAACTCAGGTCTTCCTGATTCCAGACCTAGTGTTTTATCCACTGACCCAGAATTGCATTATATGGAGACCTGAAAGGTTAGGCATACTTTAGCTTCTGTTATTAGCTATTTACATATCACTCAAAAAAATCCCTTTTGAATACATTTATATTCCTAACATGGAACTAATGAACTTAGAAGCTTAGCATCCATCTAGTACAGCCTGTACCAGACCAAGAACTCCTCTACATTCCTTAATATCCCCAGTCTTCCCTTAAGGACCTCAAGTAAAAGTTAACCTACTTATTCCCAAAGTAAGCCATTTCACTTCTGGATGGCTCCAATTATTAGGAAGCTTTTCTTGCATCAAGCTGAACTATGTGTCTTTTCCACTCCTACCCTGTTGGTGTTTCTCTTTAGGGCTTAGCAGAAAAGTCTAATGTCTCTTTGATATAATAATCTTTCTTCAAAAAGTTGACTCTAGATAGCATGTCCAGAGTCATAACTAGAAATTTATACCACAGGAAAAAACAGTTGATCACAGAGATCTTGGGAATGAGGGCAAAGGGATGGTAATCAGTGGTGGCATTGAAGACACCCTGACCATAAATGCAGTTGTGCTGAGAGAGGGTGACCAGCTTTTTAAGAGTTTAATCCTCTCTCCCCTTGGGGATTGATGGAACCCAGAACTGAACATGATACTTCAGATGAAGTATAAATGGAGTAGAGTCCAGACAGATTGTCACCTAGCTTGTTCAGTACCCTCTCTCTCTCTTAATGTATCCCAAGATTGCATTAGTTTCTTTGGCTACCATATTATACTACTGACTGATATTAATCTAGAACTCCACTAAAATGCCCAAATGTTTTTTTCCCCCCACAAGGACTTTAACCTAGTCACACCTTTCCCATACTGTGCTAATGAATATTTATTTTACCTCAACTGTAGAAATTTGCATTTATCCTCATTAATTTTTGTTTCACATATTTTTACTGTAAACTCAATTATAAAACATGAACATTTCAACAGACAAAAAAAGAATTAAAATGAAGTCCCCTATTGCATTTCACCTTATGAGATTCACCCCAACATTATAGCCTATCCATTTGACTCTGGATTCTGACTTTGTCATTCAATGTTAACTAATACTCCCAACTAAAAATTCGATAAGCATGCCATTTATTTATTTATTTTGTTTTGATTTTTTAAAATGTTACCTATAGGGTCAAGCATAGATCCCTAGAACAACATGCTACATTGATCTAGAGCCATTCATAACTACTCTTTGGTTTCCAGCCACACTGGTTTACTGGTATTAGCAATATCAGGAAAAGGTAATGAGTCTTACAATGTATTCTATACTGCATATAAGAGATTTGTTTTAACCTCAACTCACTCCCAGATTTTGAGAAGTATTTATTTTGTGGGGAATGAATGACCTACAAGATGTAAGGAGGCCCTCAGATGGGCACGCCACACCAGAAGATTTTTCCTGATATGTAAATGAGATTCCATATAAACTGATGACCCATTATTAGTACCTATGATCAACACTGTTTTACTCTGGCATCTAAAGGGTCTATTTGCAAGACAGAAATGGATTCTAGGGAAGGGGTAAATGGATAAGGCCTAGAAAGAAAAGAGAGATAGATGGTTGAGGGAAAACTGACTCCCAAGATAGAGAGACCAGTCACAGTTAGAACTGAAAGTGACTTTAGGGATCAATTTATCTAATCTCCTCATTTTAACAAGCAGGAAACAGAGACCCAGAGAGGATTAAGTGACTTTACTGAGATAATTTAGTTAGTAGTAGAAGTGGGAATAGAACCCAGGTCTACAGAATGAGTTGAATTTTTTTTTCCTGGCTGATAAAAGGATGCTAAAAATTGACAAAAATCCATTTAAAATAACCACACAAGGTACCCAATTACTAGAGACATTTTAGACTTCTGATAACTTTCCTTATGGGTGCTGTTTACTTTACCATCTGTTTCCTTGTATGCACGAACAATGAAGTTAGGAAGACCCAGGTGCAACACCTGTCTCAGACACTTAATCAGCTTTGTAACTCTGGGCAAGTTGCTTAACTTCTCTAGGCCTCAGCTAAACCATCTGTAAAATAAGGGGGCTGGATCCTTTGGACCCCATGGCCTCTAAGGCCTCCTCTAGCTCTATACCTAAAGAAGAATCATGTGCTTTTTTAGGAAACAATAGGATAGGGAAGAAACGAGAAAGCTACAGCCCATTCTGTAGTGAACTTTAAATCGGGGAAAACCAGTTAAAAGATTTGGTTATAACAGTAGAAAAGCACACATGGACTAAATCCCTGGGGCCTTCAAGAGCAGGGAATGGAAGGCGATCAATAGAAAACAAGCCTGAGACCACAGAGGATCCCTTGAGGATTTAATTGACATGAGCCTACATTTCCCCATATCCTCTCCTCTTAGTATTTATGAATTCTCTAAACATGTCCAAATTGTCCACGTCCATTCTATTGATCATTTATAGAATTCCATGACAGGTCTTCTCTGTCTTAAGCAAAGGCAAGCCTTCTTTTTCTCTTGGTAAAATAGATATGTATTATTATCTGGAATAGCCTAATTTTTATTATCCCTAAACTGGAAACAGATTAAAACTTCTTTCTCTCTATGTTTTGAGCCCCTCTGTATGTGCACACACATGCATGCACATGTATGTGTATGTAAATGAAATTCCTGAGATTTCATCTATTTGGGAACTCACAGTATGCGAACTCCCTCTACTTACACAAATTACAACATTCCCTCACCCACCACACATACACACATAGTACAGTGGGAAAAAAAAAGCTTAATATTTGAAATATACACATTTATCTATGTATGAAAATTTAATTTTTATTTAAAGAAAGAACACCATTCCTGGATTAAATGTTTAGCACAGCGGCTCCAGTTTTCATTGCAATACTTGAGATATAGTAAACACTAAGAAAATACTTGTTGATAGACTCAAAGAACCAGTTTAAACTCCAGCTCTGTGGTTTATCATCTGGTTACTTTAACCAAGTTTCAGTCTGCTCATCTACAAAATAACAGAGTTGGACTAGATGTCTCTGAGCTCCTTCCATTACATCTTTGGGTGTGTGAGATTGGTCTGATATTCAACAAAGTTAAATGACTTGTCTATGGTCCCATAGCTAGTAAGTATTAAGAGGTAGGATTAGAACCTAGGTCTCCCTGACTAGAGATAAGCCCTCTATTCATTATGGCACCTGCCATCTTTGTCATATCACAAGAAGGCTCTATGGTGAAACAACCTCCTTGCCCAAAGCAATCTAAAACTGTTTATGACCTAATTGGTGAATCTTTGAGAACTGCCTGAGGTACCCAGAGGTTAAGTGACTTGTCTAGGGTCTCAGAGCTAGTAAGTGTCAGAAATAGACTTTAGACCCAGACCTTTGGATCACAGATGCAGAACACTGGTTCTTCATGTGAAGTCCACACCCCAGGTACAAGGAGGGGTTTCAGGGGATCTGTGAACTTTGATAGAGAAAAAAGGACATTTTCATTTTTCCTAACCTCTAATTAAAGTTTGCACTTATGAATTTGACAACAAACAACAATAGTAGGTTCCACAGGATTGACAATGGCATTGATGACACACAAAAAAGTGAAGAACCGTGGTTTTAAGCCATCTCCGTCCACCTCCTCATTTTACAGAGGAGAAAATGGAAGACTGCGAAAGGTAAGAGATTTGTCATAGTGGGATTCGAACCCAGGTCCTTTAACTCCAGAATTAGAGGTTTTTCTGCACCATATTGCCTCCTCTAAGCCCAGTTACTCTACCCACTACACTATGTCTCTATGGAACTTCTTGAAAAAGAGCACCAGTATTCAGGGTCAGTCAAACAATAAATTTTTATTCAGAGACTACTTTAAGGTGCCAGGCACAGTGCGAAGCACAGAGACTATAAAGAAAGCAAAAGGCAGTCACTGCCCTTGAGGGCTCTAGGTAGCTTTTGAATAAAACACTTCAATTCAAATGCTAATAAGGCAATTTGCTAACCAGGTGCACATGCAGCAAACATACAACATTCAGTGCTAAGAGAGGGGGGAAAGGTGACTTGTCATTTAGAGTATTGCATTCATAATGCAATTTAAAATCAGAGAACAATTCCAAAAAACAAAACCCATCAGCTGTATGACTTAAAATATCACAGGGTTCTTTTCAATTAAAAACATTGTTTGCTAAGGCAGTTAGCATTTGATTTCAGTATTAATTAACTTTCTCACAGGGTGCCATTTCAAATGTCATAAGTTTTATATCATTCCACAGGCACATTTCTGGTAGTAGAAAGAATCCTCAGTCAAACGCAGTTTTGCTTCAACCTCTTTGTTTCTTAGGAATATCAGATCAAAAGCTACTGAAGATTACCTATAATTTGTTCATTGATTCTTTATGTATATGAAGAACTGCACTCTAGGAAGCTTCTAGAAATAGAGAATCTAAGCGGGGAGGCCAAATACTGTCCCTGGAAGAAAGAGTCTAGAAGAAATATAGCTCTAAAATGGGCTGGAAGACAGGGATACCCCGGAGACCCTCTCCTCTTGCCTTGCAGATACATGAATTACTTCTCTGATTCAAACCTGATAATTAAGGCCCAAATTTTCTAAAGTAGAAAATGCTGGCTCTTTAAAAAACCTGGAAAAGTTCCAAACCTGGAAGGTGAAGAAAGAGCTTCCTACTCCTCAGAGTAGGGCTAGAAAGTTTTCATTTCATTCTAGGAGGCACAGGATTAGAGAGAAAGAATTGGAAGGACATCTAATCCTCTAGTCCAATCTCCTTATTTTATAGATGAAAAAAGATATCCCCAGAGAGGTTAAGTTACCGAGGGAATAATCAAGGATGTGAAACCGTCCAAATCTTTGACTCCAAATCTAGCATTCTTTCCACTGCATTAAGTCACTCCATCCTTGAAAAAGCACCTCTGGTTCTTTTCATGTCTACTTCTGGAGCTTTTTTCAACATTTTTAAATTTGTATTCCTGATTCAGTTCTCCTGGTTTCCAGTTCCCTGGAACTTTAATCTCCCTAGGTCTTGGCTTTTTTAGAATTCCTGAACTTCAAGATTTCTGACCTGACCTCCCATCTCTGACTGACCAATAATACCTCAGTCATTCTTGTCCCCTGTCCACCACTGCTCAATGATGACTTAAACCTCAATCCTAGCAACAAAGAGCATAGCTCTGACTAAGCCCAGCATTCCACCCGTGCACAGGACAGTGGCGTCTAGGAAGATTGAAAAAACTGATTCTAATAGAAGTCTTTTCACCTTTAAAATAAAAATGATTGAATATAAAAAATTAACATCATTTTATATGGTCCACTGCTCCAAAGGCTTATTATTCTCTGTTGCTGGTCTGGGATTCAAAGCTTTTCCAATTTGGAAAGTCCTGTCAGAATTTATTTGGTCTTTCTATTGGAGCCATAATGGGCTGCATGGTTCCTGTGGAATGATTAAAACTCCATAAGTTCCCCAGTGTGGGGAGTATCCTTCTTATAAAGATTATTTTTGTGAAGAAATGGGGGAGAGCTTTCAAGAATTTGGGTGACCTAGATCCTACAATCTGAGTTGATGGCTTTAAATTTATACACTAAGAAAAAGAATGAAATTAAATTAAAACTACCATTTCTAGTATATTAGCTTTTTAAGAAATCCTTTCTCTTTCTCCCTCCCAAAAATAAAACCCATAGTTTTTTTTTAAAATCAGTTAAGAGTCAATATGGCATTTGTAAATGAATGATGGCATTATTTTACATATAACATTTGAATTACAAATAAAAATGCATCAGTTACTAGACATCTAATTCTATTTGGAGAAAGCTCTCAAGGTTCATCTTGTTGTACTTGGCCTCACCTGCCTCCCTGATCCCTGCCCCTTCCCCCATTCTGCTGTAGCCAGCTATCTTCTTCCTGTTCTTTTTCATGGAAATAGACTACTTGGCTGCAGGACCCCCCAAAGATTTCCCTGTGCCCGTGAAAATCAAAATGTGTACTAGCCAATCCCTGCTGTAAACCTCTGACTACATAATCCCTGACCATTAAGGGTCGGGGGACCCTATATATCAGGGGTCTCCCCTTGGTCAGGCCTGTTTGATTTGGGCAAGGTAAGATGTAGCCCTGAACAGCACGCACTAAATAAAATCCACTTCCAAAATTACTCTGGGGGTCTCTTTCTCGCTTCTTTGGGCACAACAATCTTGTGTAGCAGGAAATCAAAACTGGTATTTCTTTTACTTCTTTTAGAAGTAAAGAAATGGTCATGATTAAACTAAACCTAATTTTCCTTTGAGAAAGATTTCATTTATTAAGTCATTCATTTAGAGAACAGTTCAAGTCATGCACCTTGTCCTTGGAAATTGACCTTGTCTTGCTGGAGAAACTATTAGCATCAACTCGGTTCTATTTCTGAAAGGTTCCCCTACATTTTTCTACAGATACAAACATATCTGGTCAGATTTCCTGGGTTATGGGCACAATAGGAGCACAAAAGTTCATGTGAGTATGAAAAATGACAACAGAAGAAAAAAATTAGGAGGCTATTAACATGTATAATGGTGAACATTAATAATATGCCATGTGCTTAAAATACCACAATGGTGAAATAAGGAGTCACCTGGAAACCCTGAAAAAGTTACCTGGGTAACGGTTTCACTTCATTATGGAGAGAATCAGTCTCTGCCTAATTCCATTAATTTTGAAGGATTACTATAAGCCACATGTTAGGCAGATTAATGAAAGCAAAGTTGGGGTTATAGAACCAAAAATTCTGTGTACACCTTTTGTTTACTAGGCACAAATGAAGTAAAGCTTGTCCAGAAGGGGAAAGGATTATGACTTGAGACAAGAGAAGGTTGAACCCTCTCTACCCCCAAACACTATTGTCAATCTGTCATGCACACCCTTTGTTACTCCAAAAGTGGTCCAGAGTATAATAAAGGAACAGATGGGGCTGTCTCTTCAGGCTCCATTTTCTTAAGATAGAACCAATGTAGTCATGTATCTTTCCCAAAGCCCCCTGCAAACAAGCGATTCATTTATAGGAAGCAGGGAGGAGGAACTAGGTAAAATTTAAAAGGAGTCTCTCTGTTCTCTCATCTACTGTTACTTCCCTGTTTCCAGGTTTTCAATGCTGGTGTGCTATCTATGTATTCCCAAGACTATAAAACATTCTATCTGGTGATAACAATTTAATATAAATTTAATAGCCCTTAATAAGATCCAAGGCCTGAACTAATCAAGCAGAAGAACCTGGACCCAACAGCTTCTTTATTCTCTGAGTAAACTCAGAGAAGACCTCTTCTCTGAGAGGTCTCCAGATGGGGCTGACGTAAAAGCATGCTTTCTACCGCCAAAGATGAGACCCTGAACCCGAGACAATATCTTGAATAACGGAAATGTTTCTTATCTTAATACATTGTGGGCATGTTCTATGTTATGGCATGTTAATGATAAAGAAAACACAGATGTTCTAGGTTATAAAATCCATTTACACCTTGCCAGTTCTCTTATCTTATTAAGAAAATTCCTTTTCTGTAATCATAAATTTGACCCTGAGTTGGGATTGTTCTAAAATGTATTTAAGCTTTCTTATTCTTTTGTTCGGGCAGTCAGAAGTTTCTTTCTGACTCCATGATCATGTTTCTACTAGCTTTATGGGAATAAATAATATAAAAATATATATCACCTAGCCTGTTTGTCTCCTTTAACCAAACTTTTTAGGTTAACACTGATGAGCATTATGTGAAATTCTCAGCATCATATTTAAAAAAAGACACTGATGCACTTCAGAACTTCCAGAGGAAAGTGACCAGAATGGAAAAGTCCTAGACTAGCAAATGAGTCAAATGAAGGTCATCTGAAGGACTAGGAATATTGAGTACAGAAAAGGAGACAACTTTCTTCATGCATCTGAAGATACTGGAAAGGGATTAAACTGGATCCAATTATCTGCTTCCCCACAGTATGAACCAGACATTCTCATGAAACCCATACCCAGCAGAAGCGATCCCTAACATTAAACTTGTCCTAAGTAGGCCTTAAAGTAGTTCAGTTTGCTTTCTGAGAGCTGGATGTAGCTACACTAAACTATATTTGGGTACTTTCAAGTCTTCATAGAGTGTCGTGCATGTAACACCACAGTCTACTTTCAATTTAAGAGAAAATTACAAGAAACATCGCAAAGGAGACCATAAAGTATTGTACCTAAAAACATTGTCCAAAACTTAAGCATTGATCCTTATCAACTGCCCAAGAGCATCATGACTCAGCCTTTGAAAGGATGTTGTTTTTTTTTTTAAATAAAAGCTAGGGAAGAAGAGCTATAATCAGCTTCTGAATAGTGGCACCTTTGGAAAAGCAGGAAGGAAAAACATGAAACTGCAACAGCCAGAAATTGAATATTATGGCATGATCCTAGAAGTGTCAGCTATTTCACACTAAAACCAATTATTCCCCACACATATAGTACAAGTATGAGCTCTCTCAACTGGAAAATAAAGCAGAGAAATGAATTTCATTTTCAAAATACGACTTTACTCAAGCAGGTATCCCTTCTCACATCATTTTCACATTCAAAGACTGAGTAAAATAGGGCATATTGGACACTTAGAATAAGTTCAGATAAGAATGTTAAGATTTTAAAACTGCATTTCTAAATTTTTGAATTTCTAAGCAATAAAGCAATTGACAGGTTCAAACCAAACCTATATATAAACATTCTCTCTCACGACTGTACCTGGATTCAAAGGTCCCAGAGAAGGGATGGCATCCTCAAGTTCTAGAACACCCATAAGCATGTCTACTCATAACCTTGTAATTCCTGAGCTGCTAAGATGAGCTTTCTGCCCTGAGGGCATGACATCTCAGCTTGATAGATGATTTAGCTCAGCTGGGCTTGTTTCTTGAAAAAACCGGTATCTCTCTGGACATGTCAATTCATGCCTAGACTTAGCCAGACAGGTAGCTTGTTATCATTCTTGATCAGTCATGTCCAGCTCTTTCTGACTCCATTTGGGGTTTTCTTGGCAAAGAAACTGGAGTGGTTTGCCATTTCCTTCTCCAGCTCATTTTACAGATGAGGAAACTGAGGCAAACAGGGCAAGTGACTTGCCTAAGGTCATATAGTCAGTGTCTGAGGCCAAATTTGAACTCAGTCTTCCTGACTCCAGGCTACTGTACCACCTAGCTGCCCTCCCAGGGCTCAGTATCTCTGAAAGACAGATCATTTTCTCTGATGGACAGCTGTATTCTCCACTATCTTTAGCATTAGGGCTGGCTGGGTGCTTCTATGCTTTTACAAAAAAGGCTGAGACCTTTAGTCCAGGATTGGCAGAGCTCTCTAGTTCTGCTGCCATAGGGTCAAGGCTTTGAGGTTTTTTTACTTCCCATTCTGGTAGGAAATGTATAACCTCTTCTACATAACAATTCTTCCTGGTCTAAATATGGATTCCCATCATGAGGGAACTTATCCCCACTTATGGTGACCATCCAATACATTTTCTAAATTCTTATTAGATTTATGCAAATAAGTATGGGAAGTACTAAGGCAGATTGTGCCTTGGGGAAAAGTGTGTTGTCTCTACTAGCCTTTTCATTACATGAAAGTGAGTTATTCAGAGCCTCGGGTCCCTACAAGATGTGGAATGTTTCACTTACACTTAAAATGGCCTAACTCTCCCATTTCAGTTTCTTTATTTGCTCCTTAAGATTTACTTTAACTTTGCTGAAGTCTAAATGGTACATATTCTTACACCTATGTAATACTCCATTTATACC
>JAQQSU010007174.1:0-13301 GCA_028627135.1 Pseudochirops cupreus | reverse complement strand
CCCTCCCCAGCTCCGGCTCACTGAAAAAAACACCCCAGGACCACCACCCAAGACTGCGATCCGGCTCCAGGCCGCTCAACGCCAGAGCACTTGGCCTTTGAATGATCACTTGACCCCCTTGCTGTCTGCAGGCCGGGAGCTCTGAAGCGGTAATGTGGAGGCAGGTGCAGAACCTCCACTTCCTGCTTCTTTGCCCTGGAGGCAGCTTGGCCGGACCTGCTTTTCTTCCCCGGTTTTTAGCCAAGTTCCACTAACCTTAGTCCTTTTTTTTTTATGGCTTGATAATTCTGGATACTGCCACAGCTGCTGCACATCCGCTCTCCTGAAGCTCCAGTCAAGGCGGGGCTCATCTTGTCCAGCCGCCCCCAGGGCAAAAGCCGCTGTTTCAGGCTGGGCTGGTTTTTGGCTCTCAGAGCTGAAATGGTCGCTTTGAGCTGAGCTGCCTTCAGCAGGAAATATATCTGTGTGCGTTTTAGAGCCCTAGACTTTGTTTAGAGTTATATTTTTTGGGTATTTGATGTGGCTGTGTCGGAGCTGTGATTTTTTGCTGCTCCTACTCTGCCATCTTGGCTCCGCCCCCTTTGGCATCTTTTTCAAGAGGTGATTGGTGAATTCTTTCCAGTTCTATTTTGCCCTCTGGTTCTAAAACATCAGGGCAATTTTCCTTGAGAATTTCTTGCAGGATGATCATGGCTTTCAGGTAGTCCAATAATTTTTAAATTGTCTCTCCTGAATCTATTTTCCAGGTCAGTGGTTTTTTCAAGGAGATATTTCACATTGCCTTCTATTTTTTCATTTGTTTGGATTTGTTTAATAGTTTCTTGATTTCTCATAAAGTCATTTGCTTCCATTTGCTCCACTCTAATTCTGAAGGAATTATTCTCTTCAGAGAGCTTTTGAGATTCTTTTTCCATCTGGCAAATTCGACTTTTTAAGGCATTCTTCTCCTCATTGGCTTTTTGGGCCTCTTTTGCCATTTGAGTTAATCTGTTATTTAAGGTGTTATTTTCTTCATTCAGGTTGTTGACTCTCTTTTCATGATTTTCTTGCATCATTCTCATTTCTCTTCCCAATTTTTCCCCACTTGTCTTATTTGGTTTTCAAAATCCTTCTTAAGCTCCTCTGTGGCCTATAATTAGTTTACATTTTTCTTGATTCTGATTGTATTGTCTTCCTCCTGTTCCATGCTTTGACCCTTTTTGTCCCCAAAAAAGGAATCTAAAGTTGGATTGCTGTGTTTGCTTTGCTTCCTTTGCTTGCTCATGTTGCCAGTCAGTTACTTGACTTTTTAGCTTTGTGGAACTCTGCTTTCAGAGGGGAGAGCTTTGTCCCAAATCGCTGGGTTTTCACAGCTGCCAGAGCTATTAGGGGGCTGCTGCCTCTGCAGCCCCCACCAGCTTTGGCTCACTGGTCACGCACCTCAGGACCACCATCCAAGACCATGATTCCAATCTAGGCAGCTAGGGCAAGAGCACTTAGCCTCTGAATGGTTGCTTGACCTCCCTGCAATCTGCAGGCCCCAAGCCACTTCTGCTGCTTTCTTGCCCTGGGTGCAGGTGGCTGGACCCGTTTCTTTCCCCCAAATTTAGCCGAGTTCCACTGACCTTTCACTTTTGTCCTTGGTTCTTATGGGTTGATAATTCTGGAAACCGCCACAGCTGCTCGTGATCCACTCTCCAGAATACTCCAGCTGCGGCTTGTCCTGGTGGCCTTGGGGCTGAAGTCGTGACTGGTCTCTGCTCCCAGCGTCCTGTGCCTTTCCTGTCCTGCCTTCTGGGCTGCCTTCATTGGGGAGCTTTGTTTCTCTGTACTTTTGTGGGTTCTGGAGCTCTAAAATTTGTTTAGAGTCATATTTTATAGGTATTTCAGATGGTTATGGGGGGAGCTCACAGCATTCTCCTGCTTCTGTGCCGCCATCTTGATTCTGCCTCCCATATTAATTTTCTGTTAAAAAAAAAGTATAATTTTCTTTTTTAAAACAGAGTTATGGCTTAAAGGTATTTCTAGGTTAGTCTTTCTGACCCAAATTATTATAAATAAAGGGACCATGGCTAGAAGGAGTGTAGTAAATGTTCCTCTGTTGCTTTGTAAAGAAAAAAATATTCTGGACTGGTCCATACTGCTTTGAAAGAGTGAATTAGAGTTCAAGAAGGCGAAACCTGGCCATTCTGGGGAAAAAGGAGATGGGGCCACAGGACAGTAGACTTTTTGAGAGATACTAGGGAATAGGGAGTTTAAGACTGATTTCTGGAAGCCCACTTTGGAGGGAACATTGCCTTAAATTCTGGTGATGCATGTTATTTTAATTTATAGCATTTTGTTGAATATTATATCCGATCACATTCATTTGGATTGTAGGAATGTAACATTTCTCAATGGACATTTTATTTTTTTAGAATAGCCCATTTAGGTAATTTTGTTATTAGGCCTAGAACTTCATAAAATATTACTGTTAGATAATGTGAGGCCCTGTATTTTGTAGTAGTGAAATTAGGGTTCCTTGTAGATGTGTGTTTAAGGGAGTTTCATCTGAGAAGGAATTTTATTTTCTAGAACCTCTCTTTTCTCTTGAAATGACAAGTGCTGATTGTTTTTTACAAGTCAATGCTTTGGAAAAATTTGAAACTACAATTTTTTTAGATGTTTCTACCCTACTATTCTCTGTTCTTCTCATCAAGGACAATTACATGCAAATCAGTTACATTGAAAGATTATATTAATGCTTACCTGACTTCTTTTTCTCTCCTTCCAACCACAAACACTTTCTCATTGAGGTTCCTTAGTCAGTAGAGGTTGAGGGCCAAAAGATGTATTCAGATTTACCTTTCTGATTCATCTCTTTTTTCTTCCCAGAGTATGGACCACTTTTAGGAGAAAGTAGACATTGAAGTCTGACTTAATCTAAATCTAGTCAAATTTTGGCCTTTTGCCAATGAAAGTCCCCTTTCTGTGTATTCTTATGATTCATTTTTTTTTCTACTTTGCTTCAATTCTTGTTGTCATAATTTCGCAGAGAGCAAATCTTTTATCTCAGTGAGTCCTTACGACGGTCCTGAGAGGTAGGCAGTAACAAATATTTTTAACCTCGTTTTGCAGATGAAGAAATCGAGGCTCAAAGAGCACAAGTACTAGCCTAAGGTAACATAGTAGGTTGTGGAGCCAGGACTTGATCCCAGCCCTTCTGACTCAAAGTGCAATTATCTTCCTATGGAACCTTCATAGTCATCTGGATTAAGGAGCATTTCAATTTATCTCAAAGATTTAAAGCTGACAGGATTGTCAAAGAAAAAATATTAATAGCATATTCTGATTCATTTGGAAGAACAAAAGGTCAAGAATATCAAGGAAATCAGTGAAAAAAATATGAAAGAAGGTAGTCTAACAGTACCAGATTTCAAGCTGTATTACAAAGTGCTTATCATCAAAGTGATCTGATACTGGTTAAGAAATAGAATGGTAAATCAGTGGAATATATTAGGTATACAATGCATGGTACTAAATGACCATGATAATCTAATGTTTGATAAATCCAAAGATCCAAGCTTTGGGGGTAAGAACTCACTATTTTGATGAAAATTGCTGGGAAAACTGGAAAACTGTTTGGAAGAAAGTAGATATAGATAAGCATCTCTCACTGAATACCAAGATAAGATTAAAATGGGTATATGATTTAGTTAGGGTGATATCATAAGCAATTTAGGGGAATATGGAAATTTTTACCTATCATATCTGTGGATGAGTGAAGAGATAGATTATCAACAAACAAGAGATGGAGAGGATCATGGAAAGTAAAATGGATGATTTTGATTACATTAGCAATACAGCCAGGATTAGAAAGAAAGCAGGAAATTTTAATGCAAGTTTCTCTGATAATGGCCTCATTCCTCAAATATTAGAAACTGAGTCAGATCTATAAAAATAAAAACCATCTCCCCAATTGATAAATGGTCCAGGTATATGAACAGGGAGTTTTAGAAGAAGATATCGAAGCTATAGTCATATGGGAAAATGCTTTAAATCACTATTGAGTAGAGAAATGAAAATTATGACAACTCTGAGGTACTGCCTCATTCCTATCAGATTGGCTAACATAGAAAATGAAAATTACAAGGACTAGAGGGGATGTGGAAAAATAGGAACACTAATGCACTGTTGGTGGAATTGTGAATTGATCCAACCATCCTGAAGAATAATTTGGAATTATACCCCAAGATTTATGAAACTACTCATATTCTTTGACTCAGCAATACCACTTGTAGGTTTGAATCTCAAACGAATTAAAGGAAAAGGAAAAGAACCTATATGTAGAAAAATATTTGTAGCAGGTCTTTTTATAGTGGCAAAGAACTGGAAACTCAGGGAGTGCCCATCATTTAGGGAATGTCTATAGAAGTGGTATATGATTGGGATGGAATACTGTTGTGCTATAAGAAGTGACAAGTGATGAGGGGCTGATTTCAGGAAAAAAAACATGTAAAGATCGATATGAACTGATGCAAAGTGAAGTGAGAAGACTCAGGAGAACACAGTAACAGCAGTATTTTAAAGGTGATCAATTGTAAAAGACTTAAAAGCTCTGATCACTATGATGATCCAAGACAGTTTCAAAGATCTCTTGATGAAAAATGCTATCTACCTCCAGAGAAAGAACAAATAAACTCTGAAGGCAGATTGAAGTATAATTTTTCACTTCCTTTATTTTTCTTGCTTTTTTTTTTTGCAACATGGTTAATATGGAAACATGTTTTCCATGTTTTCATTGGATGTATTAGATATATTGCTTGCCTTCTCAGTGGTTGGGGGAGGGACTAAAAGGAGGAAGAGAATTCAGAACTCAGAAAAAGAATACTAAAAACAAATGATAATTTTTTTATTAAATTAGTGTACTCCTGAGGTGGCTAGGTGGCGCAGTGAATAGAGCACTGGCCCTGGAGTCAGGAGGACCTAAGTTCAAATCTGGCCTCAGACTCTTAACACTTACTAGCCATGTGACCTTGGGCAAGCCACTTAACCACAATTGCCCCATGCAAAAAACAAACAAACAAAAAAAATTAGCATACTCTACGTTTTAGACACAAGTCTGCCAGAAACAATTGTATTTAATCTAACATTTTCGAAGAATTTCTAGACTAGAAGGAGAGATGCCCAAAGTGACATACTCTTCCCAATCCCTATGGACATGACTCTTTCAATTAAGATGATTTGAGGTACTTCCTCAGGACCTTAAAGTTCATCTAATCTCACTTATTTATAGTTAAAGACAAAGAGAATTTCATTGTCTAGGGTAAGGGAGAGTCAGGATGCTGGGAAATCTGGTTCATTTTTTCCATATTTATGATTTTTTTAAAAAGACAAAAATAAGCATGTTTCCTGTTAATTATTCCCATTGTTATAATTTGTAATTATTAATATTCCTGATGAGTTATCAGAATAGAGGTTTAGTGTTTTATCCTCTTTAGGCTCTAATATGCATGCATTTTATACAAATATAATTGTGACTATACTTAGTAGAATTTGAGCTGTTAGGAATTTGTTTTGTACGTCTAAGTAGAGAGACACTTTGGTTCTGTTTTCTGCGCTGGTGACTTTTGTTATTTAGTCTCAACATGGGGTTATGAGATAGCAGACTTGCTTTGATTTGACTTTTTAAAAAATTTAAATAGTTCAGTAAAACCAGCTTACTTGTTCTGGAACTTTATAATGGTTTTACATTATAGTGAAGCATACGAAATTTTAAAATATATCTTTGTTTCATTTGGCATCAAATTGACTATGAAGGTAAGAAGTGATAGATTATCTCTTTGCTGCTAAAAATTTCACAAGACTACATTGAAAGACCATTATATTTAACAGAACTAAATATCTACTTTTTACGTATGATTTTTAAGACAAGTCCAGTTTCTGTTCTTTCTGCACATTGCTGTTTCCTTCTATCCTCCCTGTTCCCCAGTTAAATAAGGTTGACTATAAAATTATTGTGTGTAGTTGCTATTTTCTTATTAGCTAAATAAGCTAATAATAGCTAATTTTTTTTGATGTGGACAAAGTTTGTAATGATAGCTCCACTGCTGGTTGGGTTGGCACTAAAGAATTCCTACACTTGTAAGTGTAATTCCCCTCTTGGCAGTTCACTTCTCATTGTGATTCTGCAGTAATAATCTCTGCTGAACCTCCAATCTTCCCTTGGTTCTGGTCTTGTCTAAAACATAGGAATGTTATGTGCTTAGGGATCTCTCAGCTTTCTGCTCTTAGCTTTCAGCTCTGCTTGTCTTTTTTTCTTCTTTTCTGGGATATTTTATATATTTAACAGAGCAACCTATAATACTAGGTAAGGAGCTAACATGTGGTATGAGAGGCCACCTTGATATAGTGGACTTAGAATCAGAAAGATCTGGGTTCACATCCCAGCTATGACCTTTACTAGCCTTGTGACCTTGGGCAGGTTACTTTAACCTATCTGATTCTTAGTTTTTCTTTACTATAAAAATTGAACTATTACTACTTAGCTCATAGTGTTATTATGAGGAAAGGACCTTTTAAACCTAAAAGGCTAGGGATTAGGACTGAACCTCTGATTTTTTTCATTACTAGAGAGAACTCCCAGAAATCAGATGAAGAAACTCCCTCTACCAATGCAGATCAGCACCTTTGCAACTTATAGTTTTAGATGCTGACCTAAAGTGTAGTTTAAAAGATTTACCTAGGATTACACAACCAGTAGGTACTAGAGGTAGGACTTGAGCCTGAGTCTTCTCAACTTGAGGTCCAGCTGCGTTCACTACACAGCTTTCAACCTTAAAATGATATATGTGTGTGTGTTTTTATTTGTTCCTGTTTGAAAGTTCAGATTTTTTTTATGAATGAAATTAATTATTTCCTGTGAAGGGAAAGTATCCCTTACAACTGAGATTATTTTGTTATCATTACTAGATATTGTAATATTTTTCTTTTAAATACTCTAGTGATTGGATCTTGATTAGTCACCCCCTGGTGATTAACAAAACCATCAGGAAAACTAGACTGAATGAGTAATTTAACCAGAAAAAGGATTATTATTTATTGGGTCCTTTGTTATGTTAATACTGTTATTGACATTTGAAAAGATTGTAGAGAATAGGCCCTCCAGTGCAGGACTGAAGAAGGATCATTTTCTAGTTTCCCTCTTCTCCCCTGCCCCAAAAAAGGGAGAAAATAATGAATTCTACAATCAGCATTACTTCATTAACAGCAGGTCATGCCACACTAATATGTTTCACCATTTTTAACAGTATCCAAACTAGCAGAACATGGTGTCACTGTAAATAGTTTGTCTAGATTTTAGCAAACTGATAAGCAGTATAAACTAGATGATGGTACAGTTAGATGAATTCTGAACCTTTTGAATGACTGTGCTCAGAAAGGAGCCATTACATTTCTTGTCACTTTGGAAGAAGTTTTCTAGTGGAGTCCTCCTTGTGCCCCTGATCTGTGCTTTATCCCTCACTGTTATCGAACATTTTCTTCAGTGCCATACATGGCATCTCTATTAGATTTGAAGATGACGGAAAAGCTTGGAGGTACCACTAACATTGGGAATAGAGCCACGATAGAAATCTCAACAGGCTAAAACATTGAACTAAATGTAATAAGATGAAAATTTAATAGGAATAAATGTAAAAATTTACATATGGGCATAAGAAATCAATTTTATAAGGATAAGTAATTTATTTCACAATTATTATTTATATGATGTTACTTAGTATTTACATGGTGCCTATTTTTGCATTAATTTTCCAGGGATGTCCTTTAACACCATTGCCTCCAGTTAGCATAGCTATTCGGTTTACTTATGTACTTCAAGACTGGCTACAGTATTTTTGGCCTCAGCAGCCACCAGGTAAGAAAATATAACTTTTTGTTTGATAATGTTTCACTTATTTCAGTGAAGATGTTAATATAAAAGGAAATATATTCATTCTGACAATTTTATAAGAATTGTTTTTTTGTTTTAAATTATACATATTTGTAATCGTTTATATATCTGATTTCACTGAGTGTGTTATCACTTTCATCCTTTTTTTCCTAAAAAACTTTGTTGTTTTTAAATGGGGATTATGTATTTACCATATATTTGATAATATGTCTTTGGAAGCTAATTTTATATAGAAATCATTTTCCCACTGTAAACTGGCATGTAGTAAATGATTAAAATAGTGTAAAATTAGACATAAGAGAAACCATACTCATAGATTAATATGTAAAGTGTATAGATTTTGTGAATTGTAAAGTTTGAGGAGATGATAAAATTAAAAAGGGGAAAGAAGGAAAAACAGCATTTGTATAGTACATTACTATGTTCCAAGCTCTCTCTGTATTAAATACTGAAGAAGGAAAATTACCAATATTTCCCAAGATAGAAAATAGGTACATGTGTACTTACTGATGATAGGAAAACTGCATAGAGATGACTTTAGTAGGTAGTGTTTGAAAGGTTTTGTCGCCTACAGTTCTATAGTCCTTCAGCTAACCTATGAAAGAGATTCTAAAAGATGGAGATAAAGTAGTAGTGCAGCCATTGAGGATAACTTGTACAGGGACTCAAAGAAACAGTGTCATGTGTGAGGAGCAGAAAGAAGGTCAGTTTGGCTGGATTGTAGAGTGTATTTAGGAAAGTAATATCTAATGAGGTTGGAAAGGCAAGTTATAGTCAGGTTGGAAAAGGCCTAAAATGCCAGAGGAGTTTATATTTGATCTTAGAAGCCATTTAGAATGACTGAAGTATATTGTTCAGGCAAGTGGCATGGTCTGACTCATAGACCTACATGCTGTAGGAAAATCATTTTGACAGCTCTATGGAGGATGGACTTGAGAGGGGAGAGAAGTGAGACAGGAAGCTCAATTATGAGATGATTGTAATAGAGAGGAGAAGGATGTGAGGTTTGTTGTAGAATTTAAAACAATAAGACACGGGTACTACATGATGCCTAAAGGATGGTGTTGCCTTTGATAGAAATAGGGAAATTTAGAAGAGGTGTGAATTTTTGGGCAAAAATATATGGCTTCTATTTTTGACATGTTGAATTTAAATGCCTACAAGATATCTACAGTAACTTGAAATTTCTAGGAGACATGTGGTGTTGTGGGACTGGAGATCAAGGGAAAGACTAGGGCTAGGGGAGTCATTTTTGCACAGAAGTGATATTTAAAGGTGCTCATGTGGTCACAAAGAGAGTGTGTAAAGAGAGGGAGGAGGAGAGCCAGAAGAGAGCAGTGTCATAAAAACTGTGGGAAAAGGAGGTATTCAGAAGAAGAGGATTGCCAACAGTATCCAGTGCCATGGAGAAGTCAAGAAGGATGAGGTTTTTCACTCTTTCTCTTGAGATTCTTGACTTTTTGTTCTTCCAGATGAATTTTATTATTTTTTTCTCTAGCTCCAGAAGGTAATACATTGGTAGTTTGATTGTTATGGCACTGAACAAGGAAATTAATTTAGGTAGTATTGGTATTTTTTTATATTGGCATAGACTCCTCATAAGCAATTGTTCTTTTTCCAATTAATTCTATCTGTCTTTATTTGTATAAACAGGATTTTATAGTTGTATTCATTTAATTCCTGTGTGTGTCTTGGCAGGTAGAGTCTCAAGTCTTATACATTCTGTAATCATTTGAAATGGAATTTCTTTCTGTTTCTTCCTGCTGAGTTATGTTGATAATATACATAATTCCTAATGATTTGTGTGAGAGATTTTATATGTTACAACTTGTTGAAGTTGTCAGTTGTTTTTTTTTTTTCAGTAAGTTTTTTAGTTGACACTCTACGGTTCTCTAAGTAAACCATCCTTACTTTACCTTTGATCTTATTGGAAAGGCCTGTAGGTTATCCCCATTAGAGATAATGCTGGCTTTTGGTCTGGTGAATGTTTTTTTTAAGGATGGAAGATTTGAAGGCAGTAGGTAAGGAACCAGTAGTTAGAGGTTAAAGATTCAAGAGAGAGAAAACAAGCAACATTATGTACCATGTACTAAGAACTGGGGATAGAAATAAAAGCAAAAAAGAAGACCTTCCGTGCCTTTAAGGAGGTTACTTTCTAATGAGAGAAAGACAGTACACAAAACTGAGCTGAAATGTGAGGTGGGGAGAAGCTATCTGTACCAATGATACAGTTTTGAAGTCTGTGTAGTCAGAAGCACAACTAGGAGGAACATGAAGGTTGAGTGGGGCTCTCCCCAAAATGAAGACTCTTGAACATGCTCACCAATGAATTTGGCCAGCATGGTAGAAGGATATTCTAGAGTGAAAAGTCCATTGGGTAAGATGGATATACCAAGGTACGGTGCCTAAGGTGCTGAGGGAAGTTCCAGGTTTGAGACTGCAGTTGAAGCATGGTGTTAAAAGTCAAAAAAGTCAGATGTACAATTTGGCAAGGAAATTGAGCTTGGCCTTTCTGGTACCCCAAAATAGAGGTCTTGGGATTAAATCACTGATGCAAGAAGGGAGACAGCATAGCAGAGGGATATTCCAGGTAGTAAAGGTTGAAAGGAATCATGGGTATTCCAGGGGAAAACAACAAATAAACAATGACTATGGCAGATTTGCAAGGTGTAAAATAAATTCACACAAAATATTAGCATTTCTTAAAAAATACCAATAAAACCTCATAAGATAGAAAGAAGAATTCCATTTAAAATTACCATAGAATGTGTAAACTTGGGAATCTAATTTTAAGATATATCAAGAGCTCTATAAATACAACTACAAATAACTATTTATGAAAATAAAGACAGACCTAAATAATTGGAGACTATCAGTTACTCATGGGTAGGAGAAATCAGTATAATAAAAATGGCAATATTGACCTAAATTAATTTAATTACTCAGTGTCATACCAATCAAACTACCAAAGGATTTCTTAGAGAACTAGAAAAATAATAGTGAAATTAATACGGAAGAAAGAAAGAATCCAAGAGAAATAATGAAAGAAATGGAAATGAAGGGGACTTATGGTCCTATATCTCAAATTGTATTACAAAGCAGTAATTATTAAAACAATGTAATATTGGTTAGAAAAATAGAGAAACTGTTCAGTGGAACAAATTAGATACGTGACATATGGAAACAAATGTATTTAGTCTAGTAATAGCTAAACACAAAGACCTCAGTTATTTGATATAAAGACTCACTATTTGAAAAAAAAAACTGCTGGGAAAATTGGACAACACTATGGGAGAAATTAGATTTAACCTTGCCTCAAGTATAGTCCCTCCAGTACCTCATACTTTATACTAAGATAAGTTCCAAATGGATACATGATCTATATATAAAAGATTAAATCATAAAGAAATTAGAGAAACAAGAAAAAAGTTACGTGTCAGATATATGGATAAAAGAAAAGCTTATAACCAAACAAAGAATAGAGAGGATCACAGAAGATAAAATGGAGAATTTTGATTGCATGAAATTAAAAAGGTTTGTGTAAACAAATCTAATAAAATGTAGATTGAAAATGAAACTACTCGGAAAACATATATTCAGTGAGCTCTGATAAAGGTTTCATTTCAAAGATTTACAAGAAATGGATTCAAATTTATAAGAAAAAGAGCTATTCTCCAATTAATGAATCATGTAAGGACATGAACAGGCAGTTCCTGAAGGGAGACTTTCTGTAGCCATATTTAAAAATGCTCCCAATCATTACTAAATGGAGAAATACAAATTAAAGCAGTTCTGAGATTCTGGCTCATACCCAGTAGAGTGCCATTGATGACAAAAAAGGAGGATGACAGACACATCATTACACTGTTATCGGAGCTCTGAATGGTTACAACCATTCTGGAAAATAATTTGAAATTATACACAAAAAATTACTAAATTGAGTTCACACTCTTTGTCCTAGCTATACCACTGCTATGCCATATATCAAAGAAAAGAAAAGGTCTTTGACACAAAAATATTTATGGCAATTCTGTTTTTGTGGTGGCAAAAAAACCCAAACAAACTAGAAACTGGGGATGCCTATTAATTGAGGAACGGCTAAATACATTGTGGTTTATGAATATGATGGAGTACTCTGATCCTGTATTAAAAAAGAGGGAAGAGATCATTTCAAAAAGATATGGAAAGGGGTGGCTAGGTGGTGCAGTGAATAAAGCACAGGCCATGGAGTTAGGAGGACCTGAGTTCCAATCTGGCCTCAGACACTTAACACTTACTAGCCATGTGACCTCAGGCAAGTCACTTAACCCCGATTCCCCTGCCTTCCCCCCTCCAAAAAGACCGAAAAAAAAAGGTTTAAAAAAAAAGATATAGAAATACATAAACTGATGCAGTGTGAAGTAAGCAGAAGACTGATATAAAAATGAAAAATTTTGAGGACTTATAAATTCATGAATAATGAGCAAAATCAGGAGAATAATTTGCATATTAATAACAATTCTAGAAGTTATAAGAACTGTTATCAGTACTGTAACTATGCATTATTCCGTTGAATTGATGAAACATTCTGTGCATTACAGAAATGTGTCATATTTAGGGTACAGAATGAGACATTAATATTTGTATATCATTGAATTTGTTTTGCTTGACTGTATTTGCTACTAGAATTTTGTTTTTATTTTTTTTTCTTTATGGATTTTTTAACTTTATAAGGGAGAGAACATAGATTTGTGTTATTTTTTTTAAGTTGAGAGGTAGAGGAGGGTGCTTCATATGGAAAACTTTTAAGATAAGGTTACTGTATTTTTAGTTTACTTAGCTGTTTTACTTTGTTTCAAGAGACCTCAAGAAGTGGAGTAATCTGTAAATATATGTAACGTAAAAATAAAACAATAAAATTTGAAAAAGAATAAAGAGCTCACATTGAATGACTTCAAATTTTGTAGTAAAGTAAGAGGTAGGATACTCTACCAGAAGACATACTAAGGGGATAGAGGTTGTGGAGGATTGAGGAGAGGAGAGGTTTATAAACGTTTTTGGGGATTAAGATAGAAATGAATGAGTGAAGAGTGAAATAATTGACTTTCTTCAGTGAGAGCCCAATTAAGTTGGATAATTCCCATCAAAATAGCAGGCCAAACAACTGCAAAACACATTTCCTTTAGAAAAAATTTTTAAATCAATGAAAATTTTTCCAAAGTTATATTCTAACAATAGTTTTTAGTTTGCTGTTTTTTTTCTTTAAGTTTTACTATAGTTTGCATCATTCATTTCCACAAGATTTTGAGTTACATATTTTTTCCCCATCTTTCCCCCACCCACCGCCCCAAAACAGCCATCCCAGTGTGTCCCCCCTACCCCAGTCTATTCTCTCCTATGTCACTTTTTG
>JAQQSU010007173.1:0-13301 GCA_028627135.1 Pseudochirops cupreus | reverse complement strand
CTGCTTATCTCCCCCTTTCACAAATCCCACTCGCAGCTGCTGCTAATCTGCTCACCTGAGAGCCTCCTCCACTCCTCCCGTCCAGCCGCCCCCGTGCCACAGCTGGGGCTTCAGGCCAGGCTGGTTTTGGTTGGCAGTGCTGATATGGTTCCTCGTAGCTGAGCTGACTTTAGTGGGAAGTATCTTATGTGTGTTTTGGAGTTCTGGGATTGGTTTAGAGTCTTGTTTTATGGGTATTTTGGGGTGGCTATGTGAGAGCTGCGATATGTTGCTGCTGCTACGCCGCCATCTTGGCTCCGCCTCCCCAAACTGTTTTCTTGACTAGTAGGTACTAGAAAATTATCAATTGTTTGCAAAAACTGTTATCACAGTAATAGTACTTAAGAGAAATATAGTATTTCAAACATCTGACACGTTAAAAGTGATCAGAGGAATGCCTCAAAGACTTTTTTGTAATATTTGCTCAAAACCATCCAATGATTAATTCATTTAAAAATATCTAATCAGTGATGAGTCATGGCAAACACTTATGTTTAGGAAGCAAATGACAAAGTTTAATGAAAGAAGGTAAAGCATGCGTCTGGTTAGAGATTCATCAGCTCGATCAAGAGGACATAAAATTGAGATTTGAGGGATTGAGACAAAAATACTTAAAATAAAATTATATGCTATGGAAGACATACAAGTATAACATTAAAAGATGAATAATTGTGGAAATGTCCAGTTACTATCAAAATAAAACAACATCAGTGAGGGTCAAGCCTAAGATTTATCTTGTCAGAATGTCTATGCACTCATGTGTTAGATAATAAAACAAAATGAACTTGAAATGTCATACTGAACATACAATCCAGCTCCCCAGAGAAACGGAGCAGTGAGTAGTGAGTCAAAGTGCAACAGTGAGAATAACTATACTCATTCAGAACTGAGAGAATATAATGAAAATTATCAAGAATAAAGACTTTGCTTTATCTCATCTTATCTCTTGCATGACCGAGGATATAATGAGTTCTCTTGTTTAAGGAAACTACAACTGGGGGTTGTAGTACTGGCTACATAGATCTTGGGGGTGGGGAATGGAAGAAGGAAGGTAAATATAGTAGAATGACGACAGCATTGATTTTCATCCTGGTTCTGGTAAAAACTAGTTTTGTTATGTTATGGTGGAAATGGAAAGAACATTGATCTGGCATGCAGAGAATATGAGGTCCAATCATGGCTTGTTGCTGTATGACTTTGGACAAATCAGTTAACTACCTGGGGATTCACTTCATCTCTCAAATGAGAGGGTCAGACTAGGTCATCTATAAAGGCACTTTACTCCTCGAAATCCTATATTTCTAAGCATTTCAGTAATGACAACAACAGTTCAACAACAAATATTCTTGAGAGTGACTGTATAAAGAGCCTACCAACCACAAACTGGTTAATCTAGTATTGAAAGCCCTCACAATGTACCCTGAATCACCCTTTCTAATTGGTCCCACTGCTCCCAAACTTATATACTATACTCTATCCAAAGTGGACTACTTACTCTTCTCCAAACACATCCCTCACTGGAGTTAGAACCAGTAATGACCTCAAGAGCAACTGACTTCAGACCCCTCATTTGAAGGAAAAGGAAACTAAGAGGTAAATGATTTGCTCAAGATAACAGTGTTTAGGTGGCAGAATCCAACTAATCTTTCTACTACCTAATTATTCTAGAGTCCAAGTTTCTCAACTTACAAATGAGAAAACTCATTTGTAAAATGAGGGGCTTCAATTCAATGGCCTCTACAATTTGTTCCAGAGTGTAATCTATGATTCAATGATCCTGTCAAACTGAGAACCAAAAGAGTTATGTCCAAGGTAACATAGCTAGTAATTATAATTAGCAGCCAGGATCCTATTGCCACAAAGAGATTACATTTTAATGAGAACAAAACATATACACACATATATATAATGTATTCATTTTACATACATATGTATGTGCATATATTTGTAGATAGATAGATAGATAGATAGATAGATACATACATACATACATACATACATACATACAAAATAGTTTTGGGAGGAGGAGGTACCAGAGCATATGAGGGGTCAAGGAAAAGATTCATGAAGAAAGGGGTACATCAGCTAAATCCTGAAAGAAAGAATGGCAAGAGATAAAGGTAAGAAGAAAGCACATTCTATTCAATGGGAATAGCTAATGCAAAGATATGGAGACTGGAGATGAAGCATCATGCCTATAGAACACAGGCCAGTATGGCTGAAACACTGTGAAGAAGAGAGTAAAGTGAAGGAAGGCTAGAAAGGCAGGGAAGAGCCCGGATAGAAAAAAGCTTGAAATGACAAAGAATTTGAATGTAACAGGGGCTACAGGCATTTGATGGAAGGGAAAGGAGGGAGGAGTGGCATGACATGATCAGACCAGACCTGAATTTTAGGGAAGTCTCTTTAGCTGTTCCCACTTGCAGAAGATGGATTGAAGAGGAGAAAGACTTGAGGTTAGGAGATCAAGAAGAGGGAGTGCAGAAGTCTACTAATGAGGTGATGAAAGCCTGAACAAGAGTTTTGGCTACATGAATGAAAAGGATGAGATCCATGCACAAGATGTTGTGGAAAAACACACTGGGGTTGTGTTTGGAAGGATGATTATTTGACAGTAAAAGCAAAGTTTGAAAGAGAGGCAGGTTTGGAGCAGTGGCAGTGGATTGGCAAGAGAAGGAGTTCTGTTTTGAACATAATGAATTTCAGATGCCTTTGGTGATATGGTGCTGGAGTCCAGGAGCCTGGATGGATGGATGGATGGATGGATGGATGGGTAGATACACAGATGAATAGATAATAGATAGACAGATAGATAGATAGATAGGTGCCTCTAGCCTTTGCTTAAAGAGCACTAGCAACAGGGGCAGATGAGTGGTGGCAATGTAGTATTTTAAAGTTTGTAAGTCACTTTATATGCATTATCTCATTTAAGCCTCACAAAAACCCTACAAGGTAAGGCTGCCATATTATTACTAAAACTTCATAGGTAAGAAAACTGAGGCTCAGAGGAAGTCAGTGACTACCTATTGTCACACAGCTAGTAAATGTCAAAGGTGGGATTCCAATTCCTATTCCAAGCCTGGTGCACAATCCATTATACTATTACCCTGTCACTACCAGATGGGGTGGTCAATTCCACTTTTGTACAGGTAATATATCATCCTCTGTAACTTAAAACATTAGGTAGTATTATAATTATCAACCTCAATAGTCATAAAATAGCTCAAGAAGGCAGTCCTTTAAGGTATGGAGAAATCATAATTTGTCAGTAGAAAGAATGCCACCACTTCTGAAATAACAAAATCGTGAAATATCAAAGATTCCATGTGGGTAGGGGTCAGGGAAGGGAAAGGAATACATGAATAAACATTTACAAAGCTTCTGCTGTGTCCCAGGAACTGGGCTAAGTCCTTTACAAATATTAAATCATTTGATAACCACCCTACAAGGTAGGTACCGTTATTTTTCATTTTATGGTTGAGGAAAGTGAGGCAAACAGAGGTTAAAGTGACCTGCCCAGGGACATATAGCTAGTAAGCATCTAAAGCTGGATTTGAACTCAAATATTCCTAACTCTAGGCCCAACACTGTATCCATTGCAAACCTAAGTGCCACACTGAAGGTCATAATTTCATGGGTATTCAGTGAAGAAATTCCTGCTACTCTTGCAGATGAGCTCGCTTTCTGTAACTCATAGTCTTAAGATACTTGTCTTAGAGCAATGAAGGGACAAGAACTTTCCCCTTGTCACACAGCCAAAATGTCAGAAGCAGGATTTACACTACTGCTTTCAAGGCCAGCTCTCCATTCAATTTTGGAATGTTACCTACAATAAATATATTAAATAAGACATAGCATGGTGTGATGGATAAAGCACTGAACTTAGAATCAGGAGATGTAGGCTCAAATTCCATAGCCAACACTGACTAGCTATTTATCCTTCGGTAAATTATTTTATAGCTCTAAGCATCCATATCCTTATTTGCAAAAAGGGGAAACAATTCTCAGACCTCCAAAGCTTTTTTAGAGAAAGTGTTTTGTAAAACTTAGAGTACAATAAAATTAGTTAATATTGTGGTTATTGTTAGTCCTATCAAAGCAGAAAATGATACTATACATTTATTTTTCTCTTTTTTTTTTTTGGAAGGGGGAAGACTAGGCACTTGGGGTTAAGTGACTTGCCCAAGGCCACACAGCCAGTAATTGTGTCAAGTGTCTGAGGCCATATTTGAATTGAACTCAGGTCTTCCTGACTCCAGGGTTGGTGCTCTATTCACTGCTCCACCTAGCTGCTCCAATACTATACATTTTATAGAAATGTCCATCTAAAACAGTTAAAATATCTGAAGGCTGCCGGATATAGTAAAACAACAAATATTTATTCTATATCTGCTATGTTTCAAGTACTCAGTGCAGTGCTGGATAGTGGAATTGACTGTGGAGTCACAGAACCTGGGTTCAAATCCTGGCTCTGACTTGGCTACCTATGAGAGCTTGGATGCCTCCTTGGGTCTCAGTTTCCTCATCTATAAAATGAAGGGGTTGGATTAGATGGCCTTTAAGTTCCTACTAGCTCTAAGTCTATTTCCCTAAATTTATTTAATCCAATATACACCTCCCTTCCTGCCAACAACTACAAAATAAAGAATATGTATTTGTAACTTTTTTGCAAGTCACTATAAAGAGAAATGTATACAACTTAAAAACAGGAAAAAATACACTGATTATATAGTTAAAGAGTTATAAGAAACTATACAGGTTATTTAGTCCAATTCCTATCCATGTCACTCATGCCCCTTTTCTTGTAACTTTCTGGACGAGTGGTCATCTAGGCTCTACTCAAACATTTCCAGTGAAGGTACACTTTAAGAATGCCTATTCCATTTAAAAGCAACTGAAATCACCAGAGAGTTTTCCTTAAATTGAGTGGAAATCTGCTTCCTTATAAATTCCACACATTAGTCTAAGTTCTGTTTTCTTGGACCAAGCACCACAAATTAAATCTCTCCTTCTGCATGACAATGCCGCAAATATTGGAAGATGGTTATATCCGAATAACTGATTTGTTCTCAAGACTTACACACTTTCCAATAATGAGTTTCTTCACAGAATCTCTAACTCCCTTGAGCAATATAAAGCTGATAAATATTTACGTAATGAGTGAATAAATAAGAGAACAAATATTTTAGACAAAAAAAATGTGTCCAAAGCTGGCAATGAGCAAAGCCCTAATGAAATCAATCCCTGCCAATTCAAATATTTATTGAGTGGCAATTACTTCCAAGACTTTGAGCTAGTCCTGGGAATACAAACCTGTAAGGTGAGACAAATCCTTGCCCTCAAGGAGTTTAAAATCCAAAGAATACAAAATACAAATTCGAAAGGTGCAGTGAGATAATATTGTAAAGACCACTGCATTTGCAGAAGACCTGTTTTTTGAATCCCAAACATAGTAGTTGGGGCTTTATAATCTTGGACGAGTTCACTATATCTTTCAGGGCCTCAATTTGCTTATTTATAACACGAAGAGGTTTGACAGAGGTGATCTTTGCAGTTCCTAACAGATTGACATGACATTATCCTGGGTGCATAAACATAGTCAAGGACAGAGACCTAAGAGATTTGGGGTGGAAGGAATGACTTCTAGCTGAAAGCATATTGAGAAATGGTATTTTTATCTTTCTCAAAAGAAAAATAGAGTGTCCTATAAAATGTGTAAAAAGGAGTGCAAAAAAGGTCACATAAAAAATTAGAGGAAGAAGGTACCTTTCACAGCTATGGCAAAAAGAATTCTTAACCAAACAAGGGATAGAGAAGGTCTTAAAAGAAAAAACAGACACTTTGAATTACATAAAAATTTTAAAAACAAAATTGAATGAAGACTTATTAAAGCTGGAGAATGAGAAAATTTTTTCTGTCAAACATCATTGGAAAAGAACCTGGTATCCAAGAAATACAGGGAAAGGACAGAAATGTATATTATAACAAGCCATTCTCTAATAGATGAATGATCAAAGAAGATGAATGAAGTTTTCAAAAGAACTTCAAACTGTAAACAGCTATATCAAAACATGCCCCAAATCACCAGCACATTTTGAGGCTGCAATCACATCCTTCAAAATCATAATGATGATGAAAAAACAGAAACAGCTAATGTTGGAGGGGCTGTGGGAAGGCAGATACACTGACACCTGGGGGTAGCTTTGTGAATTGGTTCAACTTTTTGGAATAACAATTTGGAATTATGCAAGAAAAGTTAATGAGCTGTCCTTACCCTTAGACTTAGTCATCCCATGACTGAGCAAATAAATTCAAGGAGGTCAAGGACAGAAATAAAGCTCTAATATGTGTAAAAATGTTTACAGTGGCTCATTTTGTGGTAGGGGAAAAAAACTGTAAACAAAATAGATGCTCATAGATAGGGAATAGCTGAATAAACCCAGTACTACGAATATAACAGAATATTATTGTGTAGTAAGAAATTACAAATATGAAGAATTCAAGCAAAGATGGAAGAATGAACTGAGGGAGAGTGAAATAAACAAAACAAGTTACACCACGACTAAAGTAATTTAAATGGGGGGAAATAATTAAAAGGCAAATAAAATTTGGGTAAACAGAAAACTCATGAAGAATCGAGAAGATATGTTAGCAAAATGAACCCCTTCCTCCTCCCAGAAAACGGGGAGTGAATTAGTAGGACAGAATGTTGTACACACTGTGTACAATCATCACAATCAGGAATGTTTTTGCCTAACTGTTCTTTGCTATAAAAGAAGGTCCAATTTCAAAGCAGGAGGGGTGGAGGGATTTCCAGAAATCCCTTATGTAAAACAAAAGCTTATCATTTAAACTTTTTTTTTACTTGTGGCAAAGCCTTGTTTTATTAAGTTTGGGGAGCAGAGGGAATAGGGAGAGGGGATGGGAATGGCAGTGACACTATTCTAAAACAAAATTATTTTACTTTAATTCTGGTTTGTTGGGAGAAAGATATACAGAATATGCTTTTGTTTAAAACATTGCTACTGACCAACTTTATTAGTTTCTGGATTAACGTCCCATAGTGGAACTTCCCTAAATAACAACCATTCGAAAACATCTGAAGTAAGAAACTGCAGAATACTGTTAAAATAACTATAAACCATATATTCACAATATGTAGGACCTGTGCTTACAAGTTTTAATACATCATGGTTAATGATTCATGAGAAGCAATTTCCCAACATTCAAAGTAATGTTTTCATATAATTCTTTTGGCTGATGTTGGAAAACTTTATCTCAATTGAACTGAAAAGTAACAATTTTTTAATATAAAAAACAAAACATAAAATCTTTTTTTAAAAAATCAATATAAACACGATTTTGAAATGTCAAAAATAAATCCTGTAATGAATTAAAGCATATCTGTAACTTCTTAATTCAAGAAACTAGTTAAATTACTTTCATTTAAACTTATTTTAAAAAGAAAAGAAAAACAAAGACACATGGATAGACTTTGGAGGCGATATGGCAGCTAACAGTCTTGCAGAAACTCAAAGACGGTGAGCTATATAGCTGTCGTTTCCAATCACTTTTGGTGAGACACTGAACAGATCACATGGCACACCTGGGCCTTATTTTCTTCAGATGTAAAATGAGAATGATGCTGGGCCATATCACAGAGGCACTGAAGACAAAATAGTGATGTTAAAGCTCTTTGCAAATTTGTAGTATAAGTACTTATTAATAAAGAAAACAAGAACACTGTGAGTCAGGGGATTTGTATGAACTAAAAGAAATGTGTTCTCTCATTTATCTTTCTTTTGAAGGCGTATGTTTTGGTCATCTCACTTTTCCTTTCAACAATAGGAAACTCATGCCACAAGACAAAGACTATAGATATTTATTACAAACTTAATCCCTGATATCATTTCCTCCCCCATCACTTCTCCCAAGAAAGCTCAATTTTGACTTTTTTTTTTAAACCATCAAGAATTCACTATGTTTTAGTAGCTAATATATATGTCACATCTGTAAGAGAAAAAAAAAGAGGCTAAAGAACTTCAGAGGAATTCTAAAAACAGGATACTCAGATATTCTACAGGGGGTTAGATAAATAATGAAATATTATTATTCTATTATAAATTATACTTTTCAGTCTTCCCAAATACTATATATATATATATATATATATATATATATGCGCATACACATAGATAACATGTGTATATAGTCTTATACATGTTCCACAAATTAGAAAAAAAAAGGGGGGGCTTCTGTGTGTTGTAGGTTGTCTTGTTTTTAAAGAACCACTTTTTAGCAATTTAAACTTTTAAGGCAAGATCATGGGAGCTATCCAAAATCAATCGCCTTTCAGTTTCATAATTTTTGAGACAAGCAGCAGGTCCTTCACACTGCATGGAACAAGATCATAAAATGCCAAGAACAACAAGCATAATTCTTTCAAGATCATTTCATCAGAATTCAGCAAAGGCAAATACAATGAAGCATCTGTAAGTTGCTGAAAGAGCAAAATTTTCACATTCATCATTTGCTAAACTGAACCCTCTCTTTCCTTCCCAAATAGTTTCAATACTTTTAAAGTATCTCAAGCTAGCAGAATCATCTGTGACTCTCTAGGTCTCTAAACTGGATAGGGATGTGACCCATCGCTACCTCAGGTTCAGACAGTCCGTATTAGTGTACTGCTTTCCATTTTTATGTATGCTTTCTTACCACATGAGACTTGAGGACTCTTTCCTTGAAATACCAAATAACGGTTTTGTTTTCAGCATTGGAATGTTTAGATTAGGCAGTCAATGCAGAGAGAAAATTAATACAACTGCCACCTGCAGCAAGCAACTCATGTTAATTTATGTACATGCCACTTGTGTGTTAAATTGACAAGAGCACCTCAGGAAAAGCTCTGGGTTTTTTGGGAGGCCTCTTTTCCAAACATATCTAATTACTCTTGGTCACTGTGGTATCCTGGTTGGGCAGAGCATCACAGCTCCAGAGCATGGTAGCAGTTTACTCAGTACAGACCTGGGGAGGAATAGACTCAGTACACAAAAAACGTATTCTTTTATAAGTCTGAATTTTTAACAGGTGTTTTTGAATGGTACTCTCATTAGGTTCTGATCAAGTTAATATGGTAACCTTAAGTAAACAAATAATATTTAGAAGTAATTAAAGTAGCAAGATTGAAGCCACACATCCCCTATAAATCCCTACATTCACCTGCTCCAAAATGTTTGGAAATTTTTCCTTCTGAAGCTAAACTTTTCCATTCTTGATCTATTTAAATGATCTATTTAATATTTATTTTCTACCCCAAGAAGGGAAAATATTTCTTGGCTGTTATTATTTTAAGTAAAAAAATTTTCAATATGTTAACCTTTATCTTTGGAGGGCTTAAGGAATGATATGAACAAGAAATGTAAGAGATGAGAAGGCATAAATAAGTAACAATCTGTCCTGGTAGAGGTAATAAGACCACAAAGTGACCAAATTACCAAAGTAACTTGTTAGGAGCATCTTATTGTTGGTTAGGAAAAAATATAGATACAAATAATCCATAAAGCAAGGTTTGGGATATATTTGGGTTTTCCAACCACTGTTTGGGGGCTTTGGGATATATGGAGGTACAGACCTATGATTTCATTGTTGTAAGAACTTCCGATGAGGAAAATGCACCCAAACAGATGGGCAATTTATTCATCAGTAACTTTTATTCTTTCTTTTTATTTCTTTTAATTTTTTTAAAATTTATTTATTTCTAATGAATAAATAATAAATAATATTCACGTCTATAAGAATTTGAGGTCTAAATTTTCCCTCCTCCCCTCCACAAGATAACACACAATCTGATATAGGATATACATGTACAATCATATTAAACATTTCCACATTAGTCATGTTGTGAAGGAAGAATAAGGGAAAAACCATTAGAAAGAAAAAAAAGAAGAGAAAATTGTATGTTTTGCTCCGCATTCCCACTCCATAGTTCTTTCTCTGAATGTGGATAGTAACTTTTATCCTTAAAGAAATTTCCTGTGACACTGACATAAGTTAAGGAATTTGCCCAGAATCACACAGACAGTATATACCAGACACAAAACCTGATCTCAAGTCTTCCTGACTTCAAGTCTGAGCATCCATCCATTCTGCCACATGGCTTATAAATGTAAGACATTTTCAAAGCTTTGGCTTCCTCCTTCTTGCTAGTTCCTCCTAGATGACTCTCCCCAAACTCTTCCATTTTCCAGATTGATAGACACTCCCCCCCTACTCCTTACACAGGGGGTCACTAACCCTAGCTTCAAAAACTGTAAAGCCTACATAGTAATGAATTTACATATTTTACAGAGGCGGAAATTACAGCTATCTCTAATGAAATATGAATTGTGAAACACTGAACTAAATTATCTCTTAATTTTCTTCTGACTCTGAGATTTTATGAATCCATTTATTAATAAGCAATAAAAGTATCTTCTGGTTTTTTTCCAGGGACACATTTGAGGGGAAAACTGATGTAGACTTAAAGTCACATAAGGAGCTGCTACAAATTTTTAAGGGGTTTCTTAAATCCATATCCCGCTCCTTAGGAGCGGGACACCCTTCCCTGGCTTAATCAGCTTTTCTAACTTCATTTTCATAGTTTGGATGGTTCTAACTCTGAGGAAGGAGCTATGAAATACAAAGTTAGGAACCATAATTAGAACAATAGTAGGCAAACACTGAGTCACTTCTGTTGCCTCAGCTGATTCCTCCATTATCTGAGTCACTGGTCTGTCATTGGAGCATAGATGAACATAGGGAGGGAGCAGGGATCCCAATCTGCTCTACTAGCTCTATTTCTAAAATTCATGGTCTCAGGAGATTTTCATATGAGGATCACAACTCCCAATTGTCAAAATAAACTCTTTTTTTTCAATATTGAAAATAATAATTCTTGGTAATGTCAAATTGCAAACTTCTTAGGAATTAGATATTGCCTTTAAGACACTGTACTAGAAACTGACAAAGAAGATCGATTAAAAGGAAGCAGTACAACCCAGTTCTCCCCCACAACCACTCCAAGATAGAAAGATAGATAGATGGATAGATAGATAGATAGATAGATAGATAGATAGATAGATAGATAGGTAGATAGATAGATAGATAGATAGATAGATAGATAGATAGATAGATAGATAGATGGATGGATGGATAAAGGAAGAGCAGCAGATCTTTTGATGATCAGGAAATCTGAGGTGAACCCACTGTCGATCTGATTTTACATTAAGGTCAGCAGAGAAGACCACAGGCAATGGGGAAGGGGTCACTCCAGGAAGTCCAATTCAGACCAGAAATTGGGCTACTGCCCCATGTTCATGAGGCAGAGAAGAAGAAGAGTGAGTAGCAACCTAAAGCTGTTTCCCTTTTTTCCTTGGCATGGACCCTTGATCCAGGGATATACTGGTACAGCTTGAGGCTGGAGCCTGAACCTGAGTTACCAGGACAAGGACTCTGGGCAGGTGGTGGGCTTATTATACCTCTGTCAAGCCAAGCTGAAACAGGGTTGCAGATTCAGGGAACAGACATGGATAGGGCCCTGCAACTGAATAAAAAGGTCATGGATTTTGGACCAGGGGTATGCCTTCAACTCTGCCTCACAGATCTGAGCAGAGCCTGAAGTTATGTGGCCAGAAAAAGAAGTGCTCACCAAAGTTAAGCCTGCTGTTCTGTCTATGTAAACCTGCATAAGTTTCCAGTAAGCTGACAAGAATTATTGTAAATCCAGTAAGGGGTAAGCCTCCAGTTGTGCTGAATAGACCCAAACTGGAGTTGGGAGCCTGCAAAGAGTTGAAAGAAGGATTAAGAGCTAATTACAAGAGGTACAAAATGTGACTCAATTAACAGAATTCATGAAAATTAGAGCAGATCAAACAGAAGTTAATGACTCCACAATACAGCAAGAACTATTAAAACAAATACAGAGTGCTAAAAAAAATAGAAGAAAATATAAAGCATCTCATATCAAAAACCAACCCAGAAAAGAAGTCCAGGAGGAGAAAAAAAAAAAGAGTTACTAAATGACCTGAAAGTGGTGGTATAAAGAAAACAGCTTAGGACGGTGGCACAGAAGCAGGAGAACTCCGCGAGCGCCCCCCTTAACCACCTCAAACACCTATAAAATAGGACTCTAACCAAATTTTAGAGCTCCAGCACCCACAAAGTGACAGAGAAACAAAGCTCCCTGAAGGCAGCCTGGCGGGCAGACAGGAAGTGCGGGGAGTCCAGCCCACTGAGGCCTGAAACCGGTCAGCCCCAGGGCGCCCAGGACAAGCTGTGGCTGGAGCACTCGGAAGGGTGGATCACCGGCAGCTGTGGCAGTTTCCAAAATCATCAACCCATAAGAGCCAAGGACAAAGTGGAAGGTCAGTGGAACTCGGCTAAATTTGGGGGAAAGGAGTGGGTCTGGCCATCTGCCTCAAGGGTGAGAAAGCAGCAGAAGCAGCAGCCCTGCAGCCATCTCCACGTGGCTGCTTCAGAGCACCTGGTCTACAGATTGCAGGGGGGGGCAAGCAATCATTCAGAGGCTAAATGCTCTTCCCTGAATCTGCCTGGATTGGGATCATGGTCTTGGGTGGTGCTTGTGAGGTACGTGACCAGTGAGCCAAAGCTGGAGGGGGCTGCAGAGATGGTGGCCCCCTAATAACTCCGGCAGCTGCGAAAACACCAGCAATTTGGGACAAAACTCTCCCCTCTGAAAGCAGAGTTCTACAGAGCCCAAAAGTCAATTAACTGGCAACATGAACAGGCAAAGGAAGCAAAGTAAGAACAGCAATCCAACTTTAGATTCCTTTTCTGGAGACAAAAAGGATCAAACCATAGAACGGGAAGAAGACAACACAGTCAGAACTCCTACACTAAAAGCTTCCAAGAAAAATGTAAACTTTTTACAAGCCATAGAGGAGCTTAAGAAGGATTCTGAAAACCAAATAAGAGAAGTGGAGGAAAAATTGGGAAGAGAAATGAGAATGACGTGAGAAAATCATGAAAAGAGAGTGAACAACCTGACTGAAGAAAATAATACCTTAAAAAATAGATTAACTCAAATGACAAAAGAGGCCCCAAAAGCCTTAAAAACCTGAACTTGCCATATGGAAAAACAATCTCAAAAGCTCACTGAAGAGAATAATTCCTTCTGAATTAGAGTGGAGCAAATGGAAGCAAATGACTTTATGAGAAATCAAGATACTATTAAACAGATCCAAACAAATGAAAAAATAGAAGGC
>JAQQSU010007172.1:0-13302 GCA_028627135.1 Pseudochirops cupreus | reverse complement strand
TCTTCCTATCCTGCCCCCCCCAATCACTCTCCACCCTGTCCCTGTCCCTCTACAGAAATATGAACATTCATCAGCCCTCCCCCCCACCCTGCCCTCCCTTCCATCATCCTACCTCTCAACCCCCTTCCCCCTACTCTTCTATGTGGCAAGATGACCAGAATAAACTGACTTTTTAATGGTCAGCTCATCATTGATGCAATAGTGCTTCATCCTATCCAGTTTCCCATCAGATTCATTCAAGGGACTAATTTGCACCTCATAAAGAGGTCACCTGGCCTGGCTGCATTTTTTACAGTTAGTTTAACACTTCATTTTCAGTGATTATGTCCAAGGCTTAAAAAAACCACACCCTTATATAAGCAAATACAAAATATAGACTAAGTAATTTGGGGGCTACTAGAGACTAAAGAGGACAAGAAAGGACTCCTATATGAAGTAGTATTTGAATTGCACTTTAAAGGATGCCATGTCCAGTCTTAACAATCTCTCTTCCTTCTACTGCTGCTCTCCTCACTATATACCCAATTCTGACATCTGTTTCTGATTCCCCTTACCTCTACCTTACAGCCAAACCATTATCATACACTCCTGACCACAGAATCTATTTCTAGTGTTTCTTTATAAGAGAAATAAGAATATACAAATTTTAAAAATATATACCAAAGAAATATAATTAGGAATGAATACAAAAGAAAACTTTTTAATGATAGACTAAATGGCACTAAGGGTCAGCTAGGTGGCACAGTAGATAGAGCACTAGGTTTTGGATAAGGAAGACTCAACTCCAGGAGTTCAAATACAGCCTCAGACATTTACTAGCTGTGTGACCTTGAGCATATCAGTTAGCCCTACTTGCCTCAGTTTCCTCATCTGTAGAAAATGAAGTGGAAAGGAAATGGCAAACCATTGCAATATCTTTGCCAAGAAAACCCCAAATAGGGTCATGAACAATGGGATGTAACTGAAACAACTCAACAGCAATGAAAAGAAGCATTAAACTGCTTTAATTAGCAAGTCAATAAATGCTTATTAAGTGCCTACTGTGTGTCAGGCATCATACCAAGAGCAAGGAGTCTGAAAAGGAAGCAAACGATAGTCCTTGCTTCAAGCCGCTGGGAGTCTGATGCAGGAGACAAGGAGACAAGTGCGTACAAACAAGTCACATGTAAGAAAAACAGGAAATAGCCAAAACAGGGAAGACACTGGAATTAACAGGGCTTGGTGAAGGCTGTCTGTAGAAGATGGACTTTATTCAGGACTTGAAGGAAGCCAGTAGACAGAAATGAAGAAGGAGGGCATTCCAGGTATGGGAGACAGCCAGGGAAAATCTCCAGAGCCAAGAGATGGTCATTGTTTTCCTTCATGGTCAAAGAGGACCACAGCATTGTGTGAGATGAAAGAGTTCAGAGTCTGAATCTGAGGTCAGAAAAGGTCTTTATTCTTTCTCATGAGAAGGGACTCTGCCCCCGCCGCCCAACATGGCGTCTGCAGAGAGAGAGCTAGAGGTAGAAGGCAGCCCATGGTTATATAATCTTCCAATGCAGAAACCCAACCCTCCCAACTGGCCTTCACTCTTATTGGTAGGGGGGCTGTCCCATAAACCTAAGTGCGGGAATCTCTCTGAGACAAAGGACCTGGAAACGTGGGTGTCCAATGAAAACAGTTTTAACCTTACTTGGCATATCTTCTGCTGTAATGGCTCTGGGGGAGGATCTCCATTGCTCTAATGCTTGAAGGTCAGGTGACTTGACCTTAGGCCTAGTGAATACTGAAGCCATTCTAGATTTGATTTTTCAGAATGGGGAAACTTCACTATAAATTATCCCTCACAGCATCAAGAAAGTGATAGCATAACTTGCCAGTGAACTGGATTTAAGTGAGGGAAGGTTGTGCAAAGACACTAGCCTCACTCTCTCCTTTGGAGCCATCTGGGTCCAATGGAGAGATATAGATCAGGATGACTGGAAATGGCCCCAGATGCAGTGGGAGACCTTGACCTTTTTAGGGTTAGGTCTTTCCCAGATCTCAGTTCAATTGAGGCAACACATATTCAGTGATTAACACTAAGGAAGGATGAGACAAAGAATGGCCCCATTTACCAAGTTTAAAAAAATTCAGTCTGGGAGGGGAAGACCCTCAGGATTTCTGGCCAAAACATGAACAATTGCTATGTACATTCACTCTGAGTCATCAGGGCCCAAACCGGGATGTGACCCAGTGGGGCCTGGACTGGGACCTATTGTTGGCCAATCCATAAGAGCAAAGGTGATCTGGGTTTAAGGCTTGGTCCTTTAGAAAGAAATCTAGCTGTTAAAACCTGAGATATCCTGGGGGATTTCAGGTATGAAGGTGATGGGGCAGCTAGGTGGCGCAGTGAATAGAGCACCTGCCTTGGAGTCAGGAGGACCTGAGTTAAAATCCAGCCTCAGATGCTTAACATTCACGAGCCAAGTGATCTCAGGCAAGTCACTTAACCCCAACTGCCCTCCAAAAAGCAAAAAAATAAAATAAAAATTAAAAATTAAAAAAAAGATATGAAGGTGATATAAAAACAACATATACAACAAAAAATATAATGAATAATGTGTGGGACGTTATCTTTAAGACAACTAGATTTGAATTATGCCTCTGACAAGATTTAACTAGCTGCGTATGACCATGGGCAAGTCATTTACCTTCTCTGAACTTGAGTTTCCCTTCTATGTAAAAATAAAGAAAATAATAATCTGTTGGAGGCTAAAGTTTAGGGGTGCTCCAGACCCCAAAATACCAACACGCCAGGTCCTGCTGAATGAATCTTGAGTCAAGTCTTCTCTCAACCAAAGTAAAGCAAAGCTTATGAGAGATTTGCCTTAATGAGTAGACACACTCTTAGGGAGCCTGAGTGTACGGGAAGCTTGTATTGACGAGCCAGCCAGAACAACCTGACATCGAGTGAGTCTGCACTAGCTTGGATCTCTGCACCCGCGGGGAGGCAAGATGCATCTTTTAACAGAAAGACTGTGGCAGGGATCTAGGGGTGGTCTGGAGGAGGAGGAGTCTAAGGAAGTCAGACTCCAGTAATGAGGTTAAGGGTGGGAAACAATAGCTGAACACTACCTGGAACACGACCGACTATGGAGGGCTAGGCTAGTTTAAGGGTAACAGATTTGGGTAGAGATATTTTGATAGGATCAAATGTGGGAAGTAAATGGACAATGGAGGGCTAGGCTACTAAGAATAAGAGATTTGGGCCTAGCAATAATGAAAGGCTTATGACCTCAGACAAATGCCTCATGAAATGGGAAAATTCAGAGTTCAAGGGGTTTCCCAGAGCCTGTAGCCCATCAATATCAACATTATTGTGCTGTTCAGATGAGATTAATATATGTAAAGTTCTTTGCAAACCTTAAAGCTGTATATAAATGTCAACTACTTTTGCCTATTGTTATTGTACTAGAATTAACCTTGCTCCTGGCCCAGGGAATGTATTAATTCTTGTTGTTGGGTAGGTTTTTTTTCAGTTGTATCTGACTCCTTGTGACCTCATTCAGGGTTTTCTTGGCAAAGATGCTGTCGCAGTTTGTCATTTTTCTTCTCCAGCTCATTTTGCAAATGAGGAAACTGAGGCAAACAGGGTAAAGCGACTTGCCCAGGGTCACACAACTAGTAAATGTCTGAGGCCAGATTTGAACTCAGGAAGAATCTTCCTGATTCCAGGCCCAGCGCTCTATCTGATGGAGTGATGGGAACTGGACTCCTAAAAGGAAAAGACCATGTCTTTGAAAGCAGCCCAGATCACTGACATTTTATCCAGAGGCATCTGGCCTGTCCCAGCCCACCTAGATACTCAATAATCCTTTTAACAATCCTTTCACTGTGGCTCTCTGACCACTTAATTCCTTTCATTATCTACCCTTGGCCCACCCCAGGCTATTTAGCACTCCTTAATCCCATCAAGATATTTCCACTGACCCTCTGTTCCCATTTTTGTATACAAGTATCAGTTCCATGCTCATCAAATTGAAAGATTTACTAGGAATCTTCCAGTTTGTTACAATAAACCTAGCTATTTTGCCTGAAAGAAGGCCTGAGTGATTGAATTCATTCCAGGCAGCCTCACCTGTGCCCTTACATTTTGGGGTTCCCAGTTCCCCAAAATGTAATACACTCACTCCACCACCTAGCTGCCCCAGTGAATATATATGTGAACAAAATGACTAGCTTTACCTTTTCCTCTGAAAATAGAAAAGAATGGGGGAACACTGAATCTCCCCAAGTCATTATAACTAATAATCATTTTATAATCAATAATTAACTATTATTAATTATATAATAATATAATCATTTCTCTCAAGAGTGTCAAATTTTCAGCTAGCCATTAGCAATCTGCCCTCCAATTCCACCAGGAAAAACTCCCTTCTTTGTAAAGGAGTAAAAAGGCAGCTAGATGGCTCTGTGTATAGAGCCACAGGGCCTGGAGTCTGGAAGACCTGAGTTCAAATGTGGCCTCACACACTTACTGTGTAACCCTGGGTAAGTCATTTAAGCCAGTTTGCCTCACTTCCTTCATCTATAAGATGAGCTGGATGGAGAAGGAAATGGCAAGCCCCTCCAGTATCTGCCAAGAAAACCCCAGGTGAAGTCCTAAAGAGTTAGACGTGCCTGAAATGATTCAATAGCCAAAAGATACAGAGTATCTTTTCACTTTATTTGGTGGCTTAGCACCTGTCTCTGATAACCCTCTAAGTGATTTCATCTACTGGACCTGTGTGGTAGTGGGGCAACATTGTATATTGACCAATTCCCTTCCACACTTCAGAGAAGACTTATAGGTCTTGAGCTTAACTGCTGATTGGGCAAGCCCTTTCCAACTCAGGTTCTCTTTGCAACACCAGGGTGGTATTTTCCCAGAATTTCATTACTACTATAGAAAAAGTATTTTGCAGTCCTTTGATTCTTGAATATTTCAAGGATCCATATTTACTTTGGAAATTAAGGTGATCCTTCTATGTTACTTTGTGGCAGGAAGTTTCATCATTCTGGGGCCAACCAATTGATGAGAGTTTCTAAACTTAGCTAAGCTAGTCTTGAGGTAGCAAACAGTCTGTCACTCAAGACAGACATCACAGCCTGTGATAATTATCACAGTCAGAGTTTGGGTTCTGTAGGCATGCCCTTTGAAAACCCAACGTAGTCTCTGCACCAAAATAAGGAAACAGAGTTTGAATTTGGGGCATAACTAGTTGAAGTAGTTCTGTAACTTTGCAATTTTAAAAATACTTTATGCAACACCATCAATAGACAAGACTCATCGACAGTAGGAGGGTCATGTTTTCACAGATGCTATAGCTCTACCTTCTCCCTGAAGGCCCTTCCCACCCCACCCCAACTCCCACCCCCAACCATGCCCGGGCAAACCTGTCTCTTCATACTTATTGTCCATACTGGTCCTTTGGACATATCACAACTCCCTGTCACATCTCTTATATTGGAATTTAACTTTTCGTATTCTCTCTTAAACTAGATTGTAAACTTTCCTAAGGCTTGGACTGTTTTTTATATTTCTTTGAATTCCTCATGGTGCCCAATGCAAAGTAGGCACATAGTAACCTTTGAGTAGTACATCCTCTCCTGTGCCTGAAATGCACTAGGTTCTCACCTTCCACTTGATGCAATCTCTAGCTTCCTTCAGAGTTCAGCTCAACTTCTATCTGACACCAATCCTGAATACCCTAGCTTCTAATGCTGTCCTCACTGCCATTGCCAGAATTGCTTTGTCCATATTTCATATTTTCTAATCTATGTAACTTGTTTCCTCTCAATGAAATTTAAGCTCCCTGAAGGCAGGAACATTTTAGGGGCTGGGAGTGGGGCCAGTCCTGTGATTTATTTATTTGTTTATTTTTAGTATAGGGAACTCTCAGGAAATTCCCCCATCAATATAGATCAACGCTTGTTCTGCCACAGCCAAGGGCTCTGATAAAAGTTAAGTGACACGCCCAGCATCAGCCAGTATATATCAAAATTGGAACCTGACTCTAGATCTACCTAATTTCAAGGCCAGATCCCTGTCCAGTTTCTATTCTGCTTCTCTGCCTGATACATAGTAGATGCTTAATATCTGGTTAATGAATGAATAGTGGGAGAGACAGTAAGCAGAGATATGGAATGTGTAGTGAAAAAAGTCAGGTAGCACAAGAGAAAAGTCAGATAGCATAAGAGAAAAAAAGTCTTAAAGAGGAAGAATGACGTGTGGTGGAGAAGCCCAAGAGAAATATGGTACCAGAGCATCACTAAGATGAGACTAGATTTGAACCAATTCTCAACAGTAGTCCTTTAGGAAAGGGAAAGGTACTGCCATTTGAGACTGAAGATCACCTAATGCACCACCTCCATGTTTAAAAATTCTGAAATCCCCTTATCTGCCCACAATCTATTGGCTTTCCATCTCTCTCTCTGCCACTCTTTATCAAATCCTATTTTTCGGCTGTGACCTTGAATCTCCCAACCCCTCAGTTCTCTCCCAGGCCATCTCCCTTGCATTAGCCCATCTATTCTTTTCCCTATCTTGAACCCCTGGTGAACCAGTTCAATTCTTTACTGTCCTCTTCTCTTAAGTCCCTGGCTCCCTCATCATATTTCCAATTGTATGCTGTCATGCCTAAGCCTTGGATGATTCCGACCAGCTGCCTCCTTCACTCCAATACGCCCAGATGACTCTGGAGGAGAAAGTGAAGCTGGCGACTTGGCACAGCCCTCCCTCACTTAAATTCAATGCACCTGCATGATGGCATCTCCTCTCTGATGTCATGATCCTCTTCAACAAGGAAAGACAAACAGCAATCAACAACAACCACAATGATACACCTTCTGCTGAAGGCAGGTCAAGAAAATGACACAGTTTTTCTAACTCAGTTCATTACAAATTTATGCTTCAAAATCTCAACTGGGTCCTCACTGACAGTAGGCAATCCTCCTACATGCCCCTTATTATCTCATTATCCCTCTCTCCACAGTAACTCTTCCACACCTTTTCATTCCTCATCAGATCTTTCATTGATCCTCACCCCAACTCTCTCAACTGAAAACCTTGCCTCATACTTTACAGAAAAAAATGAAGGCCATTCACTGTGAGCTCCCTCTTCTCTCTGCCCTATCTCATATCACTCAGATGCCTTCCATACTATCTCCTCCTTCACCTCTACCTCAGAAGAAGAGGTAACCCACCCCTCCACCTGCACAAGGGATCCCATTCCGTCCTGTCTCCTCCAATCAATTGCCCCCTCAGTCATCTCCACTTTATCACTTATCTTCAATCTCCCCCTATCTCCTGGCTATTTCTCTACTGCCTAGAAACATGCTTATGTCTCCCCCATCCTCAAAAAACCCTCACCTGATCCTTCCATCCCCACTATCATCCCACATCTCTTCTGCCCTTAGTGACAAAGGGCAGCATTGAAGAGTTCATCTATAATAGGTGCCTCCATTTTCTCTCCTCTCACTCACTTCTTAACCCCTTACAGTCTGACTTCTGAGCTCATCATTCCACCAGAGCAACTCCTTCCAAAGTTACCAGTCATCTCTTAATTGCCAAATCCAGCAGCCTTTTCCTAATCTTCATTCTTCTTGACCTCTCTACAGCCTTTAACTCTGTTGACCACCCTCTTCTCCTTGATAATCTTTTCTCTCCGGGTTTTTGGAACACCACACTCTGCTAGTTCTCTTCCTCCCTATCACGGACCATTTCCTCTTAGTCTCCTTTGCTGGATTCACTCCCTTCATTCATAAGTTTCCCTCAGGATTCTGTCCTGGGTCCTCTTCTCTTCACCCTCTATACTACTTTACTGGGTGATCTCATCAACTCCCATGGATTTAATTGCCATCTCTATGCTGATGATTCTCAGATCTATCTTTGTTCTTACCTCCAATGTCACATCTCCAGCTACCTTTCAGATCTCTTGAACTGGATGGCCAGGGGATATCTTAAACTCAACATATCCAAAATAAAACTCATTATGTTTCCCCTAAGCTCTCCCTGCCTCCTAACTTCCTTATTACTGTCTAGGGCAACCCCATCCTCACAGATCCTCAGACTCCCAACCTAGGAGTCAGCCTCTATTCCTTACTAACTCCTTACTTACTACTCATTAGTAGTAACATATCCAATATGTTACCAAGCCCTGCTGAGCTGACCTTGCAACATCTCTGGAATATGCTTTTTTTCTCTTCTCTGATACTGCCACTGCCCTAGTACAGGCCCATATCACATCATACTTGGACTATTTCAACAACCTGCGAGCCCGTCTGCCAGCCTCAAGTCTCTCCCCTCTGCAATTCATCCTCCTGTCAGCTGACAAAGTGATTTTCCCAAAGTGCAGGTCTGACCACATCACTCCCCTACGCAGTAAACTCCAACAGCTCCCTATTGCCTCCAGGACCAAATACAAAATCCTGTGTTTCATGTTCAAAGCCTTTCATAACCACCACCCCCTCAACCCTTTTTGGTCTTCTTGCCCCTACTCCCCATCCCTTACCCCTTACTCTTTTATCTAGTGACACTGTCCTCCCTGCTGTTTCTCAAACAAGACCATCCATCTCTTGGCTCTGGGAATTTTCCCTGGCTATCTCCCATGCATGGAATGTTCTCCTTCCTCATCTCTATCTAATGGCTTCTTTCAAGTCCTTAAATCCTATATTCTATAAGAAACCTTCCCCAGCCCTTCTTAATTGTAAAGACTTGCTTCTTTTAGTTATTTCCTATTTTTCCTGTATATAATTTGTACATATTTATTTGCCTATTTTTTCCCAATTAGATTATGGATTCCTTCAGGGTAGGGACTATCTTTTACCTCTTTTTGTATCCCCAGACTTTAGCACTGTGCTTTATTCACATTGCCTGGACTATATTATTTTATTTGTTATGTTTTTTAAAAAACCCTTTTTTTCATTCTGAAGGGCTATCTTTCACAGTATTTGCCTTACTGCTAGAGAATCTTGGGTTAAAATGAGTGAAAACTGGGAACGACAAACTTGGTTCCACCAGCATATGTCCTAACTGTGATCCCCAGGGAAGAGGCAGGGTCTAAGAAGCCCACATCCTTTCCATGGCTTCTAAAACTGAGGTGAGGGTGAGAGACGTGGGTTCCCACTGAGCCACAGTTGGCCAAAAGGAATAGTATTGGTGGCAATGTTGTGCCCTCCAATGCTAGATTCACCGAGTTGGGGTCTCCCCCCCTTCCCCTCATCTTTTCAACCCAGAGTTGCCTCCTCTTTCTAGGTCTGGGCAAATAGACTATCACCCACTCTTGCTGCAGGAGAGCTATCTTTCTTTTAGGACTGGGGTAGGGGGTAGAGATTATGGAGGAACCTGCTGCCTAGAGATCTGCAGGTCCATAGGAGATCCAGGATAGCTGCAGATGTCTGCATGAATTTGTAGATAAAAATTAAAACCAACAGTTTATTTTGAATGGGTTGTGGTTGTGGAGACAAGGCCTGCGGATGCAAATTAGCCATGAGTAGGAATGCAGATGCGAAGCAGATGTGGATATATTTGAAAAGTCTTGCTATCCCAGGACCTTGCTGTAGCTTTTTCAGAAGTACTTTGGGGGATATTTCTTTTCTGTCTTCTTTCCCCCACAATCCCACCCTCACATCACTGTCTCTGAAGGGACTATTCATATGGTGTTGCCAGGAAGAGAAAGGCATAAGGCACGTATCATACCAATTATCTTTGAATATCTCCCACTGTTTTAGTACAATGCTTTTCAAAAAACGGAGAAATAAAAAGAGACAGAAAAAAGTAACTGAACCCACTCAGCCTATTTGGGTACCTGGTGGGAATGTCATTGAAGAGTATGGTCATCCTAGAAGTTGCTCTCTCACCTTCTCCCTCCCACATGACAAGTCTCACTCCCTGGCTGTTCCAGATAGCCTTACCCTGCTGGGCAGAGTTGGTTGACAATCCTGAGCCTCTCATGGGGGAGAGATTAGATGAGTTCGCAGGCTAATGGTAGACAGCAGTCCCTGGCTTAGTGGAAGGAGAGTTGAAGCCAAAGAGGCCCCATGTGGGTAGAGGCCAGGAATTCCTCAGCTCACCCTCAGAGATGGATATTTAGTCTGAACACAGAAAGGCAAAGAAGCCACTAGCCTCACAGCTCCCAGACAGTATGAGAGCAGCCGAGATGAGGAGCTCTGGTTTCATAATACAGTCCAGCATCTCTTTCTTTACTCCTCATGCATTCAAGCCTCCACCTCTCCCTGGGTCTCATGGAGAACCTCTACAGTCTGCCACCCCTGTCCTGGAAAGACTCCCAACTTCTCACAGAGAGGAATGCTTGGTTATAGCCTCCTCCTTTCTGCCTTTGCCAACCTGGGAAAACCAGAGTTGCAGTTCCAGGTTTCCCCTTTTTTTTTTTCAAGAATATAATAGGCCCAGGTAAAAGATTGGGTCCTGTTCATGATCCATCTATACTCAAGGCCCGACTAAAACCCAGACAACCCATTTCACAGGCCCTAGTTCATCACCCCACCCACTGCGGAGACCCAGGAGGCTTCTACCAGCAAGTACATTTTCTCTCTGGCTTGTATACAATGTAAATCGAATTGCTATGCATTCAACATTCAGCTGTCTGTATCTTTTGTAGGTCTGTCTACAGCAAAGTTGGCTGACTTAGTCCTCTGAACTATGTGAACTCTGGTTCTAGCAACACCAATTTGGTGTTACCAATCATCACACAAATACACACATTGTATATACTACACAACTATTTTTGAGGGGGAGATTTTTTTTTCAGTCTGGTCTGGAGGGAAGTGTTGTGAAATCGTCTAATAATAGGGCGTTATAACTCCTGAAAGTAGGGACTCACTTAGAGGGTAGGGACGGTGTCTGTTGACCTACCTTGTACAGTGTCCAGCAGAACAGCAAGTGCAGAGGCATTTAACAAATGCTTATGAGGATGATAAGGGTGATGTCAGAGCACAGTCAGAGCCCTTGCCAAGTACTATGAAAAAGTAACCTTTTTCTCTTCCATTCAATCATTTGACAAGTATTAATTGAGTACATCCTGAGGGTCCAACATTGTTAAACCCTTTACTACATAAAACCAAGTACCATAGCCATAAGATTCACAGGAACTGAGTGGAAGAAATCAGAGTAGGCTAGTATTCCAGGAAGCTTCATGGAGATGGAAAAACATAAGGAGAGACCGTGGAAGACGAGTAAAATTTTGGAGGGAGAGAGGAAGATGTAGGATACACATGGATCCCATGGCTGCCAGCCTTCAGAAGTCTATACCCACCCCTGCCCACCTGTCTGCCCCATAAAGACCTGCCAGTGGGAGCAGGAATATATATGATTGTTCTCCAAACTGCCCTTCCAAAGGTTGCACTTGCCTCTGAAGTGAACTCATTTGGTGAATGTTTTAATTGGGACTTCTGACAGTCTTGGTCAGTTCCCACCCTTAGTGCTTCTTTTTCCATTTTATTCACTATCTTTTTAGACAGTATTGTTGTTGTTTGGTCATTTTTTAAGTTGTGCCTGACTCTTTGTGATCCCTTTTGGGGTTTTCTTGGCAAAGATACCGGAGTAATTGACCATTTCCTTCTCTAGCTAATTTTACAGATCAGGAAGAAAGATAAGGCACAAGTTTATCTATCAATCAAAGCCAGGCACATCTAATACTATAGTCCTGAGATGTGTGGTGAGGGGAGGGGAAGGAAGAAGATTAAGATGTTGGTCACAGTGTATGGTGAGGAGGTGGCATGGATTGAGCAGGATAAGGCAAAACATCACCTATTAATAGGAACTGTAAGATGCAAGGATATAGGTTGCTAATGGAGGAGTGGGGAGAGGGGATAAAGATGATGGGCACAGAACACTTCTATTTCTTTTTTGTCTTTTTGGAGGGGTGAGGGCAGTGCAATTGAGGTTACGTGGCTTGCCCAAGGTCACACAGCTACTAAGTGTTAAGTGTTAAGTGTCTGAGTTTGGATTTGAACTCAAGTCCTCCTGCTTCCAGGGCTGGTGCTCTGTTCACTGTGCCACCTAGCTGCCCCAGAGTACTCTTCTAGAACTAGAGTAAATAGTGGTGGCAATGGGAATCTTTGCTTTACCATAATTTTATTGGAAAAGTCCCTGACATTTCTCTATTATATATAATACTAGCTCTTAGGGGGCTGGAGTCAAGATGGAGGCAGGAGAACTCTGTGGCTCCCCCCATAACCACCTCAAATACCTATAAAATATGACTCCAAACAAATTTAAGAGCTCAAGAACTCATAAAATGACAGAGAAACAGGGGTCCCGCTGAAGGCAGCCCAGCACGTGGATGGAAAGGGCTCATCCCAGCGCACTGGGAGCAGAGCCCAGCGCCATGTGGTTTTAGCCCCAGGCCATCCAGGAGAAGCCCCTGGTGGATCTTTCAAGAGAGCTGATCACCAGCAGCTGCGGTGGTATCCAGAATTACCAACCCATAAGAGCTAAGGACAAAGGGAAAAGGTCAGTGGAACTCAGCTAATTTTGGGGGAGAGGGTCTGGCCAACTGCCTCCAGGGCGAGAAGCAGTTTGAAGCAGCAGCCCTGCAGCCACCTCCACATGGCTGCTTCAGAGCTCATGGCCTGCAGATTGCAGGAGGGCCAAGTGATCATTCAGAGGCTAACTGCTCTTCCCTTGACCTGCCTGAATTCGGATCACAGTCTTGGGTAGTGGTCCTGAGGTGCATTTTCAGTGAGCCAAAGCTGGTGGGGGCTGCAGAGACAGCAGCCTCCTAATAGGTCCAGCAGCTGTGAAAACCCCAGTGATTTGGGACAAAGCTCTCCCCTCTGAAAGCAGAGTTCTACTGAGCCCAAAAGTCAAGTAACTGACTGGCAACATGAGCAAGCAAAAGAAGCAAAGAAAGCTCAGCAATCCAACTTTGGATTCCTTTTTTGGGGACAAAAAGGATCAAAGCATGGAATGAGAGAAAGACAACACAGTCAGAACTCCCACGCCAAAAGCTTCCAACAAAAATGCATACTAGTTACAAGCCAAAGAGGAGCTTAAGAAGGATTTTGAAAACCAAATAAGAGAAATGGAGGAAAAATTGGGGAGAGAAATGAGAATGATGCAAGAAAATCATGATAAGAGAGTCAACAACCTAACTGAAGAAAATAACACCTTAAAAAATAGACTAACTCAAATGGCAAAAGAGGTCCAAAAAGCCAATGAGGAGAAGAATGCCTTAAAAAGTCAAATTTGCCAGATGGAAAAAGAATCTCAAAAGCTTTCTGAAGAGAATAATTCCTTCAGAATTAGAGTGGAGCAAATGCAAGCAAATGACTTTA
>JAQQSU010007171.1:0-13303 GCA_028627135.1 Pseudochirops cupreus | reverse complement strand
AAAATACTTAGATAACCCCATCTCATGAAAAGAAATTAAACAAGCCGTCAATGAACTCCCTAAGAAAAAATCTCCAGGGTCAGATGGATTTACAAGCAAATTCTACCAAACATTTAAAGAACAATTAATTACAATACTTTATAGTGTCTTTGGGAAATTTGAAGAAGGTGTCCTACTAAATTCTTTTTATGATATAAATACGGTACTGATACCTAAATTGGGAAGAGCCAAAACAGAGAAAGAAATTTATAGACCGATTTTTCTCATTAACATAGATGCAAAACTTTTATTTAAAATATTGGCAAAAAGATTACATCAACTTATCACGAGAATAATACACTATGATCAGGTAGGATTTATTCCAGGAATGCAAGGCTGTTTCAATATTAGGAAAACTTCCAGTATCATTGATCTTATCAACAACAAAACTATTAGAAACCATATGATTATCTCAATAGATGCAGAAAAAGCTTTTGACAAAATACAACACCAACTCCTACTTTAAAAAATGCTAGAAAACATAGGAATAAATGGAGTCTTCCTTAAAATAATAAGTAGCACCTATCTAAAGACATCTGCAAGTATTATATTTAATGGGGATAAACTAGAAGCATTTCCAATAAGAATGGGGGTGAAACAAGGATGTCCACTGTCACCTCTGTTATTCAATTTGGTACTAGAAATGTTAGCTGTAGCAGTAAGAGAAGAAAAAGAAATCAAAGGAATTAGAATAGGCAAAGAAGAGACTAAGCTATCACTCTTTGCAAATGATATGATGATGTACTTAGAGAATCCTAGAAAATCAAGTAAAAAACTACTTGAGATAATAAATAAATTTAGCAAAATTTCAGGAAATAAAATAAACCCACATAAATCCTCACCATTCCTGTATATTTCCAACAAAGCCCCAAAGCAAAAAATATAAAGAGAAATCCCACTTAAAGTTACTGTAGACATTTAGGATATTGGGAATCTACCTGCCAAAACAAACGCAGGGACTATGAAAATAATTACAAAACACTTTTCACACAAATAAAGTCAGATCCAAATAATTGGAAGAACTGGTCAGATTGGCTAACATGACAAAACAGGAAAATTATAAATGCTGGAAATGTGGGGAAACTGGAACACTAATGCATTGTTTGGGGAGTTGTGAACTGATTCAACCATTCTGGAGAGCAATTTGGAACTATGCACAAAGGGCTATAAAAATGAGCATGCCCTTTGACCCAGCAATACCACTTCTAGGACTGTATCCCAAAGGGATCATACAAGTGGGAAAAGACCCTTATGTACAAAAAATATTTATAGCAGCTCTTTTTGTGGTAGTAAAGAATTGGAAATCAAGGGGATGCCCATCAATTGGGGAGTGGCTAAACAAGTTGTGGTATATGAATGTAATGGAATACTATAGTGCCATAAGAAAAAAGGAGCAGATAGACTTCATAATAACCTGGAGAGACTTATATAAACTGATGCTGAGTGAGGAGAGCAGAACCAGGAGAACATTGTACATAATTACAGACACATTGGATCTGTGATGACTGACTTTGATAAACTGGGCTCATCTCAGTAATGCAAGGTTATAAGACAACTCCAAAGGACTCATGATGGAAAAGGCTATCCACAACCAGAGAAATATTTATGGAGCCTGAACGCAGATTGAAGCAAACTAACTTGTTCTCTGTCTTTTTTGTTTTGTTCCTTCTTTTGTGTTGTTCATTCCATTGGTTATAATCCTTCTTTACAACTTGACTAATGTTTAATGTGAAAGTATTTGTAGAACCTATATTGCATGCCACCATGGGGGAAGAGGTGGGAGGAGAGCGAGGAGAAGAAAATTTGGAACTCAAAAGCTTGTGGAACTTAATGTTGTAAACTACAAGTAAATACATACATTAATTAATTAAAACAAAAAAAATTGCTTTCTAAATAGGCATTGCTTTTAAAAGTCATTCGATACATTGTGAAGTGAAAAAAATCTTTGTACTCACCAGATAATACTCTTTTTTAAAAAGAGTACTGGTATAATCCTCTAATTTAATATCATTTTACAGTAATTTTATCTGAATAATTGTTAGCTATTTAATCAAAATGAAATGATCAAAGAAAGGACAGCAATTTATTGGTGGGTTCATATTTACTGTGACTTATTACATAAGGGAAAGTCCATCTGCAGTAAAGGTAGTGCCATCACCTCAGGAATGGCCTTGTTCAGCTTGGACAGTGCTACTCTTCTTTAAAATGTGGCTTCAATTTCAATGCTCCCAGGAGAAGCAGTCCTAAAAGAAGTCAGAAGAAAAGAATGTCTTCATGCTTGACATACCATATTCCACCTAGCTCACTCACTTTGCCCTTCTTTGGCCTCTCAATCTTGCCCCTAGTAAACACATCAGTTTACTATCATCTCACAAGATCTAATTATCCTTGGTTCTTCACCCCTCATCAGTTTTTGCCTCTCTGATCTGAGGGTGGAGCCATGAACTCCTCACCCTCTATTTAAAGAACAAAGACAAGAGAGACATCTCATTTCTCACTTGGCTGCATTCATTTTAGACTTCCTTCTGGCTTCTTCACCATTATCCTGCATTGAGTACCCTTCCTGCTTCTTAGGTGTGTGTATGTGTGTGTGTGCGCGCGAGCACACACACACACACACACACACACACACACACACACACGCATGTTGTTTTCCCTGAATAGACCGTAAGTTTCTTGAGGGCAGGGACTTGTTCTTTTTCATGTTTGTATCCCCAACACGTAGCACAGTGCCTGACACATAGTAAATGCTTAGTAAGTATTTATTGATGATAAACTTAGGGGCTGGTGGGGGTGTATTTTGCTTATCTTTGCATCCTCCATAGTTCCTAGAATGGAAGGATGAATACAAGGGTGAAATTTCTGTGCCATCCATAAATTTATGTCATATATGTGATACCACAAGTGGTGCATCTCCACTTGGGTTTGCACATGTAGTCAGTGTCTTTCAAGCAGAGAAAGATGAGTATCTTTGAAACAATAAAGGGAATGGAAGGCTGAAATATGAGGACAGAACAAAAATATTTCAGCTCTTCACTCTGAAATAACAAGTTTGAGAAGTGATATTGCCAGGAAAATCTTTCAACAAAAACAGAATGAAAAGGCTGAAAGAGGTCAGAGCCAAGAACAAACCAAGGTCCAAGGAGTCTTGTAGGATAGGAAGGGCAGAAGAAGGATCAGAGTCAAGAGATCAGCTACTATGGGTTAAAGGCACCTATGTACTAAAAGCTTAGAGCATACATAGTGCAAAATTGAGGAGATGAGTGTGCAGGGTGGGAGTGGGTAAGAGGATTTCCAAGGAACAAAGAAATCTGGCAGTCAGAAAGGAACAAGTTAGGGGGGCTAAATTTCAGAATGCAGTAGTTCAACACAGACAGATAGCTGGTTCCAAGGTAGATGGGTTAGGAGCAGTATTTAAGAACTGGAAAGAGATGGAAAAGTTCACATAAATTGTTCGGAGTTATGAACACTAATTCTAGTCCAGATATTACCTGTGTCATCCTGCTAGAATTTAAACTCCATAAAGGCAGGGCTTGTGTCTTATTTAACTTCCTAACTCCACCTTGCATACCCCTTCTTCCCCACAAAAAGAGCCTAGCCCAAAAAGGCACTCAACCATCAACCTGGTTTATGCCTTTGGTCTGTGTAAACAAGAGTTGGCAAATGTGCGTTGTCTTCAAGTCACCTCAATGAACTAACTGTGCAAATAGTAGCAGGAAAAAAAACAAAAACAATTCATTATTCCCAAATTCCCTTGGCTTGCTGGCAGCAAGACTACAAAATTTTTTTTATAACTGGGGTTAAGCTGCTACAGAGATTTCCTCTCTGAATTCTTGGCCCCTCACAGCAAATTATTTCAAGAGATCTATTCCCTTTGTTCTCCTTTCTCCAATAGGGTTCTGTTTTATCAAGTTTCCCAGTGGTCCTGTCACTAACCTACTTCAGCTAGAAAGGTAAGAATGGATGTAACTCTACTAAATACTCAATTATTTATAAGCTCAGCTGCGATCTAGATCAATTGGTATTTCTTTTTTCTTTTATTATAATTTTTATAAATTTTAAATTTGCAGCCAGAGGCTATTTATAGCACTGGGTATATTTTAGAAATGAAAAGAATCACTAAATAAAGTCATCCTTCCTGCTGTTCCAAATGATTGTCAACCAATTTCCTATTCTAACCTTGGAGTGTGTTGTTCTATGCTCTTAACTTGCTGCTGGACTCATCCCAGATCCTCACCAGACCCCCTACCCAGCCCCAGAGTTGATGGCATTTCAGTAGTGGATACATTTTAGTGACAGGTGTCTGTGAGATAAGTCATAAATATATTCCCAATATTTCTCACACCAGATCATCCCAGTGATTCTGAACCATTGTAGGTCATCATTTCAAACAGATTTCATATCCCTCCCTACCTGATTCCTTATTCCCAACCCCGTCAATCCTCTCACCTGAAATTTCCAACTAAATACCACCTATCCCTTCCTTTGTGCTATCTGGAATGTCTGTTCTGTTGGCAACGAACTTGCCTTTAGCTTGAAAGTTTTCCTTTTCCACTGCTTTCACCTTTTAGCTATTCCCAAAGCTTGTCTCTCCCTTGCCCCTCCACCATCTCATCCCACGACACAGATTCCCTGGACACCCTTTTTAGTACTGGCTGCATCTTCACTCATTCACTTTGGCTAAATAGTCAAGATAAGAGAGGTGGAATAAGCCTTGCTCTCTATTGCCACTGCCAGGTGAAAGTACCATTACCTCCATCAGCCAGAAGCCTCTCTTCCTTTAGGGTTCATATAATTCATGTCTCTAGCACCTAATCAAAATCCTAGGAGCTGCTCTCTACAGATCTCTGTGTCATTCCTCTTCATTCTTCAATGACTGAAGCTCACACCTTTTTTCTCATCTCTATCTTCTTTTGTCATACTTGAGGACATCATTATTCTTACTGACTCTTCCTCAAATACCTTCACCCTTAATCTGTTCATTAACCTACTCAATTCCCACAATCTGCTCTTCCAGTCCACCTCAGCAACTCAAAGATGGTCATATCCTTGATTTTGCCATGAATCACAGAAGTAGATATTCCAGGTTCAAGAACTCTGAAATCCTCTTATCTGACCATAATCTATTGGCTTTCTACTTCTCCATCTAAATTCCCTTATCAAACCCTATTCTTTGTCCACACCATGCCTTTCAATCTCTAAATGCCTCAGTTCTGTCCCAGGCCACTAACCTTGTACTAGCCACTCTCTCTTCTTTTCCCCATGTTGACCCTTTGTTGAATCAGTTGAACCTTCCACTATTATCTTACCTTGAGTCCCCAGACCCCTTTTATTGACACTTGTGTCCCACCAAGCCTCAGCCTTGGATCACTCCCACTATCAGCCCACCTTTGATACTACACACATACTCCTGAAAAAAGGTGGTGAGAATCACACAACCACTACAAATTTATGTTACACATCCTCATCTGCAGCCTCCCTACTAGTAGGCAATCCCACTATATGTTCCTTCTCAACTCACTATCATGCTCTCCACAGCACTTCTAAACTTTTTCATTCCTTCTCACACCTCCTATGATTCCCCCTTCCTCCACTCTCAAATGAGAACTCTGAATCATATTTTAAGAAAAAAAAGCTCAGTCACCATACACTTCCTTTTCTCTGCTCTTTTTCATCTGTCACTCAGATGCTTTCTGCTGCCATCTCCTCCTTCACTCCTGTTTTGCATGAAGATGTAGTGTTACTCCACAAAAGGCTAACCTTCCTACCTGAACCAGTTATCCTATCTCCTCTAACATATTGCTCCCTCTGTCATCCCCACTCTATCACTTAGTTTTACTCTTTCCCAGTATTCTGGCTTATTCCATACTGCCTACAAACATTTCCATGTGTGCCCCATACTCAAAAAACCCTCACTTTGTGCTTCCATACCCGTTAACTATCAACATATATCATTTCTACCCTTTGTGGCTAGTCCTTGCAAATGCCATCTACAACAGATACCTCTACTTCCTTTCATACCCTTCTTAACTCCTTTCATACAGCACTAGATGTGCAGTAGACATCTTAAACTCAGAATCCAAAACTGAATTCATTATATTTCCCCCAAAACCTCCTCCAACCCCAGACAATTTCCTTATTACTGCAGAGGGCAACTCTATCTTTTCAGTCCTTCAGGCTCGCAACCTAGGTTTCATCCTTGACTCCTCACTATCTCTCAACGTCCACATCCAATCTTTTATAAAGGCCTGTTGATTTCAACTTTGCAACATATCTTTAATATGCCCAATTCTCTCCTTTGACAATGACACTCCTCTGGTGCAGGATCTTATCTCATGCTTGGACTATTACAACAGTCTGCTGGTAGTTCTGTCCACCTCAAATCTCCTCCTACTCCATTCCATTCTCCATTCAGCCACTGAAGTGATTTTCCTGAAGTACAGGTCTAGCCATGTCACCCTCTCCCCTACTCAATATAATCCAAATGCTTCCTATAATCTCTGGGACCAAATACAAAATTGTCTGTTTTAGTGTTCAAAGCCCTAGCCCCCTCCTACTTTTCTAGTCTTTTCATATCATACTCCCCCCAGTACCTGTGACCCAGGGACACTGGCCTCCTGGCTGTTCCACAAACAAGACCCTCCATCTCTCAGCTTTAGTCACTTTCTCTGACTGTCCTCCATGCCTAGAATGCTCTCCCTCCTCACTTTTGCCTTTTAACTTTCCTGGTTTCCTTTAAGTACCAGCTAAAATCTCATCTTCCTCATGAAGCTTTTCCCAACCTGCCATACCTCTTTAAATTATTTCTTACTGATCTTGTATCTGTCTTGTTTGTACATATTTGTTTGCTTGTTGTCTTCCCTATTAGACTGTGAGCTCCTTGAGGGCAGAGACTTACTTTTGCCTCCCTTTGTATCCCTGGCCCTGAGCACAATGCCTGAGACAAGGAAGGCTCCTGATACATGTTTATATACTCATTATTTGATCCTGTAATAATTTTCGCACAGCACTTCCATGGAAGTTAATGGGAGTTGTATGAATGGACTGATCATAGATTTTGACCCATTATGTAGTTTGTAAATTGATTTAGGACTCCTCTAAGATGCAAAGGGTTGGATGAATATAAATTTTAAGAGGATATCTTTCAAACTGTTTGCAACCCAGAACACTCTGAGGAGCTAGCAAATACAGTTAGAGTTAAAAAAATAAATAATGAGTGCATGAGAGAAAATGAAGGTGAGTCACCAAGAGGATGAGAAGGGATGCATTTCCAGCTGAGATGTGAAATGAGATGGTCAATGAGGCAGAGAGATGAAGGAAGGTAAATGTAAATTATTAGTGGTAGTATTAACAATATGCTAGGTTCACTGTGTTAAGAAATTATTGAGAAAGTCTCTAATTATGAATTTATACTCCATTCAGGTAAATTGTATGAAAGAAATAACATGGCTTTAATAGCCAATTTTCCCGTGTGGTATAATGGCTTTCCCCCTTGAAAAATGAATTCAGAGAAAATCTATGGGTTTCAAATGAAGTAGCATACAGCAATCAACCCAGTTCAATGTCTAAGTGAGCTCTCCAAGCCAACTTACCATCTCTTAAATCATAAGAAGGATCTACCTGTATAGATAGGTTTTGGGGGGAAGGGAAGGGTTAGATTTAGGCTAATCCCCTAAACAAATGACAGAATTGGGGGAAATTTGTTTTGGGAGTCCCAGTAACAACATCATGACAAATCAGAGCAGAACATGAACAAGTACAATCATTACTCAATAATGAATTGTATAAAAATAATTTGTCATTTTTAATATAGAAGGAAAGTAGTGGTTTTTGTAGGTGGATACAATGTGTACTTTGTCCAACTCATTAGCCTTTGGATAGCTGGTAATAAGAACAATATAAAAAAATTAAAATCCTTGGAAAATTAGTTGAAAAACACTCTCCTTTGATTCTTCAAAAAATACTTCTTAAAAATCCAACTCTCTGCCCCCCCACTCAAAAAATTCTTCTTCCATGCAGTAAGGTTTATTATAAAGGGATATTGTACAATTTATAGGTTCACTTATAGTGCTTATATCATTATATTTTTAAAGACAAAAATGACTATGTAATGATGTTACATTTTCTCATTACTAATACTTCTTCTTTGGCTGCATAAAGGTCAAATTCTTTATATTACTGTTGCAATTTCACTTTCCCAACTAAAGACTTTTTTTGCCTTCTGCATTCATGAAGATTCGACCAGAGGTCTATTACACACAACATAACAGGATGGATGAGCTTGCTTCCTTGTTCAGGCCAAGAGGTGGGCTCCACTTTCAGATGCAATGTATTTCTGAAGTAAAAAAAAAATCTCAAAGTGTTCGGCCTTTCTGGAAGATCAAGTCTTTCCTCTGCATACATACCCTTGCTTTCATCTGTTTTGCTTTGGTGGAAGCTAGTAAATTAGTGGGTAAAAGTGGCAAGAAATGAAGTCATTATAAAGTAACATTGAACGAACAAAGCGGTGAAATGGGAAGCTACAAAAACATGGGGGGAGCCTGGAGTTCATTTGAAGTATACTGTAGCTTTCCTGGATCTTACCACAGAATAAATAACAAAGCATGCTTTCTTTCTTACATTCTGATTTAACTGCATATAATGTAGTTTGTGTTCAGTATTTACACAATTACATACTTTCAGAGAAGGGGGCCTCACTGGCTCTTCATTTTTGCATTTATTCAGCAAATAATTTTTGGGGGCCTAACCTATTAATGGCACTGTGCTGGGTATTCTTCAGGACACCTAGAAGAATAAGACAGTGCCTCCCCTCATGCAGTTTACAGTACATTAGTATCAATGGTGAATTTTTAAAAATCAGCTTACTTGCTTATATATTTCTCAGGTAAATAATATAATGGATACAGTGAATGATTCCATTATTGGCTTGACTGACTGATCTTTGCATTTTACTAGGGCTTCAAGTATTTTTGCATGGGGTGCAAGAAAAAGAAGTGATTTTTCCACTGAAAGTTAGGGCTGTAGATGGACAGAGTGAAGTCACCCAGAACTGGAGATATAGGTTGAAGCTGCTGTTAGCACTGTCTTCTCAACTTTACAGATGCTCAGCATATGTCTCCACAGAATGAAAAAGCCTTCTGCCTTAAGTCTTTAACCAGCTTGGAACACTGACTTTGGAGCACAGGCGTGTGTCTCATTCTGTCTCTTTCTAATTACCAACTCCTGGCCTTTCCTGGATGAAATATTCATGTATAGTCCACTGCCAAGCTGCACTTGTGGCAGAGTCAACGGCAAATATTATCATAATAAAAGCAATTTAGCCACATGGTTCATGCCAACTTAATAAAAATGCCATTTTCAATATGGCTTAAGAGTACTAGTTTAACCACTTTTACAACCTAGGACCACCATGATATATTTATTATCTATATTATATTTCAAAAAACCAAACTGGAAATGAAAGGGGAAAAGGATTGAACTCAGACATAGAGCTCCAAAGGAGTGACGAGGCATTCAGAAAGGACTTGTGTGGCAAGGTTGTGAGAGTAATCCTGGAAAACAGAAGCCAGACATTTCTTTGCAAAGTCTACCTAGAGTACACATTTCCATTTATGGTGACCTAATCTGTCATTAACTACACAAAGACAATTATGGTTGATTATTTTCCCCTTTCCTTTCCTATCTTCTCCTTTTCTTTCCCCTTCTTTTTTTTGGAGGGGGGTAATGGTGAAAAGAATAATACAGAAGCATAAATGCTAATGCCTGATAGCTTGATACAAATGCTCTCAGTTAAAATGTGTGTTTTTCAGATGGCTCAAGTTAGTCATTCATCTATATGCAATTTAGAGGAATAGCTATTGTGAATGGTGGCATTCCACCAACTGCCACTGTTGGAATCTTTCTAACCAGTGGGGCAGAGGCCATTTTCATTTTTTATTTTTCTATTCCCAACTCTTAGCAAAGAGGCTGTCACAGTATAGGTAGATAATAAATCCTTGTTGAAAAGAATCCAAATAAACTGACTCTTTTCTGTTTTTTACTATCTTCCTTTTTAATTATTTAGTTTTTCTTCCACAGAAGCTAGTACTTAGTTTGTGATATTTTGGAGGAAAACCAAATTTAAGACAAAAATCAACTCATTCTGTAGGGAAAATCAAGATATGCACCACCCAAGACCAAATAAAAATGAAGCACTAGAGAATGTAGGGCCATATGGTCCTTAATATATGGCAGATTGGGGTAGAAACTTTCCAAGCCAACTTCAATGTATGAAGCTTATGGTGTTTCATTATTGATTCAACAATTTACAGGAACGACAGTGTTTAATCAATATAGTGAAATGTTCACTTATACAATTCAACCATCATGTACTCATAACCAGAATTATATGTGCTTGGTTTGTCTTTAAAAAAAAGTAAAAGCAGATTTTATTGTTTTTCTTTGCATTTATGCTGAAAGACAAAAAATGGATGTCAGGATTTTAGAAATCTAACAGTGGACTATTTATAGTAATATAAAAAGAGAAAACAAGAAATATGGCACACTCATCGTCTCACAATTATTATATTTTTTCCTTTCCTCCATTATATATATTGCATAGATGACAATTATCTGGCTGCTGCTTCATGTATTTCTTTTAAAGTAACAGTTCAATTATAACAGAATCATATAAGAGGCAGCATGGAGTGACGGCAAGAGAATTGCACTGGGAGTCTAGGAAACTTTGATTTTATTCTCAAATCGGCCATTAACCAGTTACTCAACATAGGACATATTTACCTCTAGGGTCTTAGTTTCTTTGCCTAGTCAATGAAGGAGCTGGCCTAAATGATGCTTAAGTTCCCCTTTAGTTCTATCTGATGTTTTAAAGCAATTATACAGTTTTGAAAATCATGATTAGTGTGATTTCCAGGGGCAGAACCAATGTGGCAGAGTAGAGGAAGCAGTCAGTTAAGCTTTCTCAATATTCTCCTCCAAACAAGTTTAAAATTATGCTTCAAATCTAATTCTTTAGTGGCAGAGCCAACAAAAAATTGGAGTGAGACAGTCTTTCAACCCAAGATAACTTAGGAGGTCAGAAGGAAAGTCTTGTGACATGGGGGTAGAGACTGTCCAATAAAATGGAAGCAGATGGAAGAACATATTAGAAACAAGAAAAAAACCCAATATATTGTTTATAAGAACTACAATTGAAATAGAAAGACACACACAGATGTAAAATTAGGGGCAGAAGCAGAAGCTATTATGCTTCAACTCAAACACAAAAGACAGGAATACCAATCATGATCTCAGAGAAAGCAGAAGTAAAAATAGTTGTAACTAAAAGATAATCAAGAAACTACATTTTGCTAAAAGGTACCATCGATGAGGAAGTAATATTAATAGTAAACATACATGAATCAAACAGCATAGCATCTAAATTCTTAAAGGAAAAGTTAAATGTGTTGCAGGAGGAAAAAGAAAGTAAAGCTATACTAATGGGGGACCTCAATTCACCTCTCTAAAAACTAAATAAATCTAAACATAAAATAAATAAGAAAGGAGTTAAAGAGATTAATAGAATTATATATCTTAGAAAATTTTAGAAATATAGATATGAGAGACCTCTGGACAAAAGGGAAGGGGAATAGAAATCAGTATACCTTTTTCTCAGCTGTACATGGCACTTTCACAAAAACTGACCTATATGTAATAGGGCATAAAGACCTAACAATCAAATGCAGAAAAGAAGAAATATTAAATCCGCCCCTTTTGGACGATAATGCAATAAAAAGTACACTCAATAAAGGGTCTTGTAAGCCAAGAAAACCCCAAAATAGGGTCACAGAGGGCTGGACAAGACTGAAATGACTAAACAATCACAAAATAATGCCCAATCTCATACTAGCTAAGAAACAGAGTAGCTGATAAGTGAAATAGATGAGGTACACAATATACAGTATTAAATGATCATAATTAGTCTAATGTTCAATAAACTCAAATAAACCCAATAAGATCTAAGCTTTGGGGTAAAAATTTGCCATTTGACAAAAATTGCTAGGAAAACTAGAAAGCAGTTTGGCAGAAAATAGGCATGTAACAAAAATAAGGTAAAATGCATAAATGATCTTAATATTAAGGGAGCATGAAAAAATACTTATAATATGTATGGATAAATGAAGAGATTATGAAGAAAGAAGAGATAGAAAGACTGACAGGAAGTAAAGTGGATAATTCTGATTACATGAAATTAAAAACAATTGTACACACAGAACCAATGCTGCCAGAATTAGAAGGACAGCAGGAAATGTGAAGTAGGAATTACATAGTTTCTGATAAAGGTCTCATTTCTGAAATACACAGAAAACTGAGGCAAATTTATAAACATATGTGCCATTCTTCAACTGATAAATGGTCAAAGGATATAAATAGGTAGCTTTCAGAAGAAAAAAATCAAAGATATCAATAGTCACATAAAAATGTTCTATATCACTATTGATCAGAGAAATGTAAATTAAAATAATTCTGAGATACCATCTCATAGCTATTAGATTGACTAAGTGGATAGAAAAGGAAAATGAAAAATTCTGAAGGGGATATAGAAAAATGGGACATTAAGGTGCTATTGTTGGAGGTATCTCTACAAAATTTTCATAGCAGATCTTTTTGTCGTGGCAAAGAACTGGAAATCTAGGGGATGCTCATCAGTTGGGGAATGGCTGAATAAACTGTGGTAAACAATTGTGATGGAATACTATTGTACTCTAAGAAATGGTGAGCAGGATGGTTTCAGAAAAACCTGGAAGGTCTTATATCAACTGACAGAAAATGAAGTGAGCAGAACAGGAGAACATTGCACATAATAACAGCAATATTGCAACAGAGATCAACTGTGAAAGACTTAGCTACTCTGATTAAGACAACGATACAAGACAATTTCAAAGGACCAATGATACAAATGCTATCCATCTCCAGAGAGAAGTGAGTGCAGACTGAAGCATATTTTTTTCACTTTCTCTATTTTCTTGGTATATTTTCTTTTGCAACATGGCTAATATGGAAATAGGTTTTGCTTGACTTCACATGTATAATCAATATACCGCTTGCCTTCTCAAGGGGTCAGAAAAGGGTGGGAGAGAGAGAGAGAGAGAGAGAGAGAGAGAGAGAGAGAGAATTTGGAATTCACAATTTTTTAAAAAACATGCTAAAATAGTTTTTAAAATTAACTTTTGTTTATTTTTAGTTTACATCATTCATTTCCACAAGATTTTGAGTTACAAAATTT
>JAQQSU010007170.1:0-13303 GCA_028627135.1 Pseudochirops cupreus | reverse complement strand
GAAACACTGGGATGGCTGTCTTGGGGTGGTGGGCGGGGGAAAGACGGGGAGAAAATATGTAACTCAAAAAATTTAATAAAGAATCTCATATAAAAAAAAAACAAAAAAAAAAAAAATAAAATAAAATAAAATAAAATAAAAAAAAGAAAGAAAGAAAGAAAGAAAGAAAATAGAAGGGAAAAAAGCCTTTTGTTTTTCATGGCAATATTTGTAAACCAGTGTTATATGTTTATTGCAAGGGCCAAACCACTTTGAAAAAATATTATGTTTTTAAAAATCAATTTTATGATGTTATTAAAGTTCTGTTTATCTTTCTTGGATTAAAATGATTAATACTTATAACCATACTCTTCTAGGCCTGGAGTACTTTAAACATACATGTGGTTTGTTTTGTTTTGTTTTGTTTTGCTTTTTAAATAAAAAGCTTAGCTGTAACCAATTCTAATAAAAAATGAACACTGTAGCGAACAGAGAAATTGCGTAATGATAGTATACCGATAAAACAACATTTGTGAAGCTTCTAACATAGGGCACATTGATACTGCACAAATAAAATGCATGAATTATTGAAACTGGTGGTCTATATTATTCAAGTTTATTAAAGAACTGTTCAATCATCTGTTTTGCATTGGCTTTGTAGACAAAGTATAATACTCCTAAATGAGCATATTTAACCTTAAGTAAAATGTGATTTTGTTTTTGTTATTTTTTTTACTTTTTTAATATTTTATTTCTTTCTAATTACATGTAAAAACAATTTTTAACTTTTTCTTTTGAATTCTGAGTTTCAAATTCTCTTACTCTTTGTAAGAGTAAGGCAAGCTGAGAAGGCAAGCAATTTGATATAGGTTTACATTTGGTGTCAAGCAAAACATTTAAATTTTATTCTTTTTGTGAAAGAAAACCCTTGGTTTGGTTGAATAGGTGATTCTTTTTTTATTTTTAATTTATTTATTTTTATTTTTCAACATTCGTTTCCATAAGATTTTGAATTATGTTTTTCTCTTTTCATCTCCCCCCTACCCTGCACCCCAAAATAGCAAGCCTATTGAATACCCCTTCCCCCAATCAGCTCTCTCTTATATCCTCCCCCTTCACACCACTAACTTTCTAGTAGGACAAGATGGATTTCTATATCCCAGTACCTGTATATCTTATTTCCCAGTTGCATGTAAAAAACCAATTTTTAAACATTTGTTTTTAAAACTGAGTTCCAGATTTTTTCCCCTTCTTCCCTCCTCACCCACCCCCCTGGGAAGATAAGCAATTCAATGTAGACTGTACACGTGTAGTTACCCAAATCATTTCCACAGTAGTTATATTGTGAAAGACTGTATTTCCCTCTATCCTATCCCATCCCCCACTTATTCTATTTTCTCCTTTGACCCTAACTCTTTTCAAACATGTTTGCTTCTAACTACCCTCTCCCCCAATCTGCCCTCTCATCTACTTTCCCCCCTCTTATCCCCTTCCTCCCTATTTTCCTGTAGGTAAGTTACCCAATTGAGTGTGTATATTATTCCCCCCTTAAGCCAAATTCAATGAGAGTAAAGTTAGCCCATTCCTTTACGCCTTCCTTCTCTTCCTCTCCATTGTAACATTTTTCTATTGCCTTTTTTATATGAGATAATTTACCCTAATCCATTGCTCCCTTTCTTCTCTCAATAAATTCCTCTCTCACCTCTTAATTTTATCTTTTCGATATCATCCTTTCATATTCAATTCATCCTGTGCCCTCTGTCTATATATACATGAACATACAAATACCCACACTCACATATGTATTTATATACACATACATCCTCCTATACATACACATATGTATGTATACATATATATATGTATACACACACACACACACACATATTCCTTTCAGCTATCCTCATACTGAGAAAAGTCTTATGACTTACAATTATTGTTTTTCCATGTAGGAATGTAAATAGTTCAACTTTAATAAGATCCTTACGATTTCTTTTTCTTGTTTACTGTCTCATGCTTCTCTTGCTTCTTGTATTTGAAAGTGAAATTTTCTGTTCAGCTCTGGTTTTTTCATCAAGAATGCTTGAAAGTCTTTTATTTCATTGAATGACCATATTTTTCCCTGTAGCATTATACTCAGTTTTTCTGGGTAGGTGATTCTTGGTTTTAGTTCTAGCTACTTTGACTGCTGGAATATCATATTCCAGGCCCTTCAGTCCCTTAATGTAGAAGCTGCTAGGTCTTGTGTTATCCTGATTGTGTTTCCACAGTACTCAAATTGCTTCTTCCTGACTGCTTGCAGTATTTTCTCCTTGACTTAGGAACTCTGGAATTTGGCTATAATATTCCTAGGAGTTGTTTTGGGGGAATCTTTTTCAAAAGGTGATTGGTGAATTTTTTTTTCAATTTCTATTTTGTCGTCTGGTTCTAGAATATCAGGGCAATTTTGCTTGATAATTTCTTGAAAGATGGTGTCTAGGCTCTTTTTTTTAACATGGTTTTCAGGGAGACCAATAATTTTTAAATGATCACTCCTGGATCTATTTTCCAGGTCAGTGGTTTTTCCAATGAGATATCTCACATTGCCGTCTATTTTTTCATTTGTTTGGATCTGTTTTATAGCATCTTGATTTCTCATAAAGTCATTAGCTTCCAATTGCTCCAATCTAATTTTGAAGGAGTTATTCCCTTCAGTGAGTGTTTGAAATTCTTTTTCCATCTGGCAAATTTGACTTTTTAAAGCATTCTTCTCCTCATTGACTTTTTGGGTCTCTTTTGCCATTTGAGTTAGTCTATTTTTTTAAAGTATTATTTTCTTAAGTGTATTTTGGGGTTTCCTTTAGCAGGCTGTTGACTCGCTTTTCACAATTTTTCTTGCATCATTCTTATTTATCTTCCCAATTTTTCCTCCACTTCTCTTACTTGATTTTCAAAATCCTTCTTGAGCTCTTCCATGGCCTGTAACTGATTCATATTTTTCTTGGAGGCTTTTGATGCAGGAGTTGTGACTTTGATGTCTTCTTCCCACTCTGTGCCTTGATCCTTTTTGTCCCCAAAAAAGAATTCTGTTGTCTGTTTGTGCTTCCTGTGCTTGCTCATATTGGCAGCCAATTAATTTACTTTTAAGCTCTTTGCCATGGTAGAACTCTGCTTACAGAATGGAGAGAGCTATGTCCCAAATCACTGGGGTTTTTACAGCTGCCTGAGCTATTAAATGGATGCCCTCTCTACAGTCCCCACACACTTTGGCTCACTGATCACACACCCCAGGAGCACCATCTAAGACCTCAATCCGGATCCAAGCAGGTCAAAGCAAGAGCAACTGCCCTCTGAATGGTCCTTGGTCCCCTACAATCTGCAGGCCACGTCCTCCAGAAGCAGGCACACAGCAGTGGCTGCAGCCACCATGCCTCCTCTGCTTCTCTCTCAGAGGGTAGCAGCTGGAATACTCTCCCCCTGTTCCAACAAAGTTCCACACTGACCTTTTACTTTGTTTTTGGCATTTGTAGATTGAGAAGTCCTGAAACCACTACAGCTGCTGGTGATTTACTTGCATGAAGTCTGCTCCAGCAGCTGCTGGTTGGGACTGCCCTGGGGCTAAAACAGTGGCTCAGTTGGTACTGTGCTTCGCTCCCAGTGTGCTGCAATGGACCCTTCCTGCCAGCCTGCAGGGCTTCCTTCATCAGATTTGTTTCTCTCTGTTGCTTTGTGGGTTCTGCAGCTCTAAAGTTTGTTTAGAGTCATATTTTACATGTATTGGAGGAGGTGGAAGCTGGAGCCTCATGGAAGTCCTGTTTCTACTCCGCCATCTTGGCTCTGCCCCCTGAATAGCTGATCCTTGTTTGTAAATCTAGGTTCTTTGCCCTCCAGAAAGAATATCATGTTCCAAGTCTTTTGATCTTTTAATGTAGAACCTGTTAAATCTTGCGTTATCCTGACTGTGGTGCCAAGGGATGTGAATTGCTTCTTTCTGATTGTTTGCAATATTTTCTTCTTGACCTACAAGCTCTGAAATTTGGCTATAATATTCCTGGGAGTTTTCATTTTGGGATCTCTTTCAGGAGGTGATCAATGGATTATTTCAATGTTTATTTTACCTTCTGGTTCTAAAACATCAAGGCAGTTTTCCTTGATTATTTCTTGTAATATGATGTCTAGGCCCCTGTTAAAAACCCTGTCTTTTAGACAGTCCAATAATTCTTAAATTATCTCTCCTCAATCTATTTTCATGTCAGTTTTTTATGAGATGTTTCATATTTTCTTCTATTTTTCACTCTTTATTTTGTTTTATTATTTCTTGATATCTCATGGAATCATTAGCTTCCACTTGCCCAATTCTAATTTTTAAGGAATTATTTTCTTCAGTGAGCTTTTGTACCTCCTTTTCCATTTGACCAACTCTACTTTTTAAGGAGTTATTTTCTTCAGTGAAATTTTGTACATATTTTTCCCATTTAGTTAATTCAGTTTTTTAAAGAGATCTTCTCCTCATTGCATTTTTGTGCCTCTTTTACTCCTTGACCAATTTTGGTTATTTTAAGTTTTTTTTATTATTATTTTGTGCATCCTTTACCAAGCCACTGACTCTTTTTTAATGCTTTTTTTCTTGCATCACTACTATTTCTCTTTCCAATTTGTCCCCTACCTATTTCATTTGATTTTTAAAATCCTTCCAGGAATTGTTTTTGAGCTTAAGACCAATTCACATTTTTCTTTGAGGCTTTGGATGTAGATATTGTGATGTCATTGTCTTCTTCTGAGTTTGTGCTTGGACCTCGCCTATTACCATAGTAATTTTCTATGGTCAGTTTCTTTTGTTTTTGTTATTGTTGTTTGCTCATTTTCTTGACTTTTAACTTTATGTTAAAATTGGGCTCTACTTCCAGGATATGGGGGAATTTTCCCAATCTTCAGGGTTTTTGTTCTCTTGTTTTTGGTGCAAGTTCGGGGTTCTGTAAGTTTTCAGTTCCTCAAAGATGGTATGATCTATGAAGAAGTGTGTTTACTACTCTCCTAGCCTGTGCTCTGTTCTGTGAGTCACTACAAATACTCTTTTCCACCTGAAACTATGACCAAGGTCTTTGTTCCCCTGTATCTTGTAAGTTCTAGTGTGCTAGTGCTACTTCTTGCTCTGGGACTGTGACCCTGAACCAAGTATGGGCAATGTAACAGAGTCCTGAATCTCATGCCAGGGAAGGATCTCTTGCAATCTCCTTTTGACTAGTTGTCCGGCCCTTTTACTGTTTGTGGGCTGAGAGCTCCAGGAGCCCTTGCCACCACTGATTCAGTAATTTCCAAGGCTTGCTGTTAGCTTGTCAGTATGGCCCATGCTGGACTGTACTTCATTCTTAGTTCAGTGAGACAAAGGTGACATTCTAGAATGTCTTGGGCTAGGAAATTGTTTCTTCCCATCCTTTTGTTGGTTATACTTTTCCAGAATTTGTTTTGAGGCATTAATTTAAAATTGTTTGGAGAGAAATTTAGGAGAGCTCTGGTGATTCCTACCTTTACTCTGCCATCTTGGTTCTGCCTCAAGTAAAAATTTTTTTTTCTGACCAAAACAATTAGAGTGACTTGTTATTAGCCAATATCAATGAAACTTTTAGGTCAAATATAATGTTATTTTTTACAATAATTGACATGATATATCTAAACATAAGAAAATGAAAACAAACTAAACAAAATCTCATACTGTTGAAATGACCCAAGAAAATCCAGAAACATTTACAGAACACTGAACTGGTGGCAATGGACATATGGTCTATTCAAACATTTTCTATTAAGTTATTTATCAGCATAGGAAAGTGTGCAGATTTGTCACCAACAGTTCCAGGAAGGACTTTGCCAATGCGTAAGTATAAGTCAGCAGCAAATACATTTATCAATCTATGCTATCCAAAGGACCCAAAAGCAATCTTTAACTGCAGTTTCAGATTCATTTGGACCATGAAAAACAAAATCCAAACGTAATCCCTACATTAGGAAAGAGAAGTTTCATTTGCAAGGAAAACATTATTGATATGACACTTGATCTATAATGACACCGGATCATAGTGTGAAGAAGCTGGATTCTGTAACCTATGTGCCATCATCATCATCTTCTGCTTTAGTCACCAATAGATGAAAAAAAGGCTGACAGTTCTTTTGGAAGTAGAGTCTTAAGTATGGTTTACACTATTATTAGAGCCATTTATGAATCCTGCAAGACAGAATCACTTGCTATTTATTATTCATTATGCCTCGACTACAAAAGATAGGTTAGCAGTAAACAATGTCAAACAAAGGGAACATCCTAACCCAAAATGAACATCAGCTATAACTTCTCTTGCAACTACTGCAAAAGTAAAAAGAAAAGTGGTAACTCTAAATTATCAAGGATTTTGAATAGACTTGCCCTGAGAAACACTACTGAATCAGTGCAATCACAGAATCTAGATTTTTGACACCATACACTATTTTGGGGAGAGTCTGAAGGTCCTAGATCTACTTACTTTTTAACTATTTCATTTCTTTCAAGGTTACCTAATTTTTAGAGAATAGTCAACATTCACAAACCTGGAATTCTATGGCCATGTCTAGTTATAGCTATGAGGACCAATGGGCTCTTAATTGCTAAATCTGGTGGCCTTTTCTCAAACCTTATCCTTCTCAACCTCTCTGCTATCTTTGACATTATTGATCACCCTCCTCTCCTGGATGCCCTTTGCTTTCTAGGTTTTCCTAACTCTTTTCTCTCCTGGTTCTCCTCTTACCTGTCTGATCACTCCTTCTCAGTCTGCTGATCCATCTACTCCCACTAACCATCAGTGTGTACTAAGGGACTGTCCTAGGCCCCATTTTCCCTTTATACTTGATGATCTCATCAGTGCCCAAGGGTTCAATTTATCATCACTATGCAGATGATTCTATTTTTCCAGAGCTAAGTTTCCCCAGATTCAGTTTCATATCACCAACTACCTATCAGACATCTTGAACTGACTGTCTTATAGACATCTCAAACTCAAGATTTCCAAAAGAGAACTCAGTAATTTTCTCCCCAAACACTCTCCCTTTTGTGAACTTCCATTTTACATGTGGAGCGTAACATTCTCCCAGTCACACAGCCTTGACCGCTCCCTCACACTTATCCCACATAGCCAATCTATTATCAAGTATTATCTTTTCTAATAGCATAACATCTCTTATATACATTATCTTTTACAACATCTTTACTCTCACGCAGCCACACCCACACCCATACACCTCTGCCCCAGTCTAATCCCTCATCAACTTATACCTGGACTACTGACATAGCCTGCAGGTTGGTCTGCCTGCCTCAAGTCTTTGCCTGGTTCTAGTCCATGCTCTACTCAGCTACCAAAATTATCTTCCTAAAGTTTAAGTCGGACCATGTTATCACCACCCTCAACTCAACAAACCCCACTGGCTCCCTATTATCTCCACAATCAAATATAAAATCTTCTATTTGGCTTTTAGAGTCCTTTACAAATTGGCACTTTCCTACCTTTCTACTTTTTCACTTTCTCCCACGCATTCTACCATTTGGTGATATTGATTTTCTTACTACTTTTTTAGCATATGATACTTCATCTCCTGCCTCAGTGCTTTTTCAATGGCTGTTCCTCCATCCCTAGAATATTCCTGGCTTCCTGATCCTACTTGAAAATTCAATTCAAATCCCACCTTTTTTTAGGAGTTTTTTTTTTCCTGTTCCTTCACCCAAAGTTCCCTGCTCCCCTCTCCTTTGAAATTATCTCATTTTGATACTCTATATACCTTGAATATACAGTGCTATTTACATGTTTTCTCACTTCTTATGGACTAGAGCCTTTCCAATTCAAAAACTCAATTTCTCTTCCCATTCCAATCCATTATATTTTATTTTATTCCTTTTTTTAACTGGCACATTAAAAACTCAAAATGAAACTGATCACTGTCAATTAGTCTCATTACTTTAGCAATATTTTGGGCTGGTTTGTAAGGAGGTGTTTTAATATTTTAATCCAACTCAAGCACTTACTCAGCAATAAGGTTAAAGAAAGATTACATTCCCAGTTGATAAATAGTCAAAGGATGTGAACAAGCAGTTTTCAGATGAAGAAATTAAAGCTATCTATGATCATACGAAAAAAATTTTAAATCACTATTGATTAGAGAAATGCAAATTAAGACAATTCTGAGGTACATCACACATTGGTTAATATGACAAAAAAGGAAAATGATGAATGTTGAAGAAGTTGTGGGAAAATTGGAACACTAATTCATTGTTGGTAGAGTTGTGAACTGAACCAACCGTTCTGGAGAGTAATTTGGAACTATGCCCAAAGGGCTATAAAATTGTGCATATCCTTTGATTCAGCAATGCCACTACTAGGTCTGTATCCCAAAGAGATCATAAAAAAGGGAAAAGGACCTACATGTACAAAAATATTTATAGCAGCTCTTTTTGTGGTTGCAAAGAATTGGATATGGAGGGGATGTCCATCAGTTGGGGAGTAGTTGAACAAGTTATCGTATATGAATGTAATGGAATACTATTGTTCCATAAGAAATGATGAGCAGGTGGGTTTCAGAAAAACCTGGAAAGACTTAAATGAACTCATGCTGAGTGAAGTGAGCAGAACCAGAACATTGTATACAGTAAAAGGAGCATTGTGCAATGACCAACTTTGATAGACATATCTCTTCTCAGCAGTACAATGATCTAAGACAATTGCAAAAGATTCATGCTGGAAAATGCTAGCCACATCCAGAGAAAGAATTATGGAGTCTGAATACAGATCAAATCACAATATTTTCTTTTTTAAATTTTGTTTTGTTTTATTCTTTCTCATGGTTTTCCCTTTTGTTCCAATTCTTCTTTCATAACATGACTAACGTGGAAATATGTTTAATATGATTGTACATGTATAGCCTATATCAGATTGCATACTGTTTGGGGGAGTAGGGAGGGGAGGGAGGAAGAAAAATTTAGAACTCAAAATCTTATAAAAGTGAATGTTGAAAACTAAAAACCAAATAAAACAAAAAAAGCTATATTGAAAATATTAATTCATTAAAACAAACACAAATAATAAAACACATATAAACCCAGAATATGCTCTTACACCAATATATTCAATAGTTATTGTGAAGGGTGGGGTCACATTTAGAGAAACCTGGCAGAAAACATGAGGCAGGAAAATTCATGTGTTTATAGTAATTCAGAACTCTAGACTTCAGTATTCAATGTCATTAGACTATTTAGGGACATCTGAACCATATGGAGCTGCTTTTCTTCTCACCACTGTTCAGTTAGGAAATTCTCCTCTCTTCTTGATTCAAATATAACTTTTATAAGTTCTTTCAGTGAACCATCATCCTTAAAAGGGTCTTTAGAAAATGTTAGCTCTTAATATGAATAATAGTTCTTTTTTAATCAAAGAAGTGAAAAGCTAATCCAATTGATCTTTTCTGGGTGTAGTGCCAACACAATATTCACAAGTGCCAATAGCAACTGTGAATATGCTGGCATAGTGCTCAATTGCAAAATATAACAGACTCTTCATATAGAAGATAGGAGCAAAACATTTATTCTGACACTGGAAAACCATATCCCAAAACCAGAAAGCTGATTCCATCATAGTAGTAAAAAAGTTAATACACCATAACAGCCCAGAAAGCCACACTGTCCTTTAGCCTTCCCACAAACCAACACTCACAAGCCTAGCTGTCTGCCTGTGTGCATCCTCTCCTCCCTCCATCTCTAAGTGCTCTGACCCCCAGCTTCTTATGGGCTCTGCTCCACCCTTCAGCAAACTCCTCCCACCATAGGCTCCATGTGATTGCATTCAGCCTATTAGGGGGCAGAGAAGATCTTCAAATGAGGGAAAGTCTTCAAATTCCCTTAGGCTTATTAAGGGACAGAGAAGATCTTCAAATTACCATTACACCGGGCTATACAGGAACAACCTATTCACTTGTTAATTCACCCAGATGCTACACTTATCAATCAGAATGATGACACCTAAACAGCTCCAACTCACCAGGATACCAAAACAAAGGTAAATCCTCTTCCCCAACAACACCCTCTCCCTCCTTTTCCTTCTCAAACTAGGGGTGGCAACAGTTGTTCCAGATGTTGTTGTTTAGTCATTTAGTTTTAAACAAAACCTCTGACTGATATCAAAAAGGAAATAGTTATGGGCAAAAATGAATGAGAACAAATGAGCAGAGAATCCTGATGGTGATTTAGGAGCACCTGAAAAAAAATCATAACATTGTATGCATTGAAATGAATTAACTTAAATGTAAATAGTTATTAAGAAAGTATAGCTGCTTGCATTAGTATGTGACATTTAGTTAATAAAACATTTCATTTTTTTTTTTCTGAAGGAAATCATTCCAGAGAGTCTGATCCTTATTATCGATGCAGGCTCTGTAAAGTACCAAAAATTATAATCGTGTCCTGAAGGCAAAAATTTATGTAGTGTTTTCCTCCTTTCTCTTAAGTCCCTTCCTTTCTTGGATGCCTAAGTACATGACAGCAATTTAAGTCAACTTGGCAAACATTTATTAAATATACTCTGTGCCTAATGCTTTGTGCCAGGAAACTTTGGGAGAGCTGCAAAGATTAAGATGAATGCAAAGACTGCTTGAGTAGTATTTGTAAGCATGACTCTTGGGCTATGGTAAGGTGAACATTACAGTTTTCTTAATCTTATCTACCTCCAGTAAAGCATAATGAATAGCATTTCCTACAATCTAGATCAGTGGTTCTCAACCTGTGGGTTATGTTCAATTTAAATACATCCTGCATATCAGATTTTTACATTACAATTCATAACAGTAGAAAAATTACAGTTATGAAGTAGAAACGAAAATAATTTTATGGTTGGGGGTCACCACAACATGAGGAACTGTATTAAAAGGTCGCAGCATTAGGAAGGTTGAGAACCGCTGATCTAGATTGTCATGGTCACTCCATTAGACAGTTCTATTTTCCACAGTACATATTTTAATAATATGGTGCCTCAAATTACCCTGCTTTGTTTGCTGGATTGGAGGAAAAAATGAAGATTATGAGTATCAGTATTTACAACAATGAACACTTATCATAGGTAGTTTTCACCAGTCACCTCTAAGGAAACATGTCCTCCCGATACAGCATGTATGCTACATGGGAAATTAGTATATATCAGCACATTGTTTTGTATTTTCCTGCCTTCTGCTTTCCTCAACATATTGTTTCTAACTCATAAAAAAGAAGTCTTTTCCAAAGACAATGCCATAAGGGCAAGTTTTAGAAAGAGTATATATATCATTTTAAACATATTATGTCAAATATACATCTTTCTACCTTGGCCACACACAGGAATGGTCACACATGGGATCTCACCATTACCCATAAGTGTTCCACTTTCATCAAAAACTGACATTTTTCTATCTGACCATAACCTCCAATCATTTCATCTCTCCCTGTATTTCATACCTTCTAAACCCATTCTTTATACTCATATAGATATTTAATTCCACCATCATTCAGTGTTTTCTCAGGCCATTACCTCTGCTCTGACTTCACTTTCTTCCCTTCCCAGACTCAAGCCTATAGTTAACCAATTCAGCTCCATACTGTCATCCACGCTGAAATATCTCCTTCCTTGTTCTATCCTGGTCTATCCTATGACAGATCCTAGTCAGGGATCCCTCCCACCACCCACCTGCTTTGCTCTTATGCACATGATGCCAAATAGAGCTAGAGAAAGTCATGCAACCATGGTGACTATGAATAAATCCACATTATCCTACTTCAACTAGTCCCTCACTTCATCAAGGTAATCCTTTTAACTCTCCTTAATTGACTACCTTTCTCATTCCCCACCAAACCTTGTCTTCTATCAATAAAAATAATGAGCATCATGATGATAGCTAGCATTTAGATAGCACTTTGAATTTTGCAAAGGGCTTTACAAATACTATCGCATTCGATCCTCACAAGTACACTGGCAGGTAGGTGTTACTATTATCCCTATTTATTAGATAAAGAAACTGAGGCAAACAGAGATTATATAACTTGTCCAGGGTCACATAGCTAGTCCAGGAAGTAGCTGAAGCCAGATTTGAAATCAGGTCTCCCTAACCCCAAGTCCAATGTTTTATGGATAGATAGATAGATAGATAGATAGGTAGATAGATATAGATATCTATCTATATCTATCTATCTATATCTATATCTATATATATCTGTTAATTAGATGAACTTCTCTTTGCAAAAGCCCTCCCTTCTACATATGCCTTTGATTCCTTCCCCTCTCATCTTCTCCAATGGATCGTCTACCACCTCAATCATTTCATCTCTCTGAAAACTTCAGCCTCTTCTTTTCTAATAGTTCCTTCATTACTGCATTCAAATATACCCAAGTTTCTTTAAGCCCTAAAAACACCTTCACTTAACCCTAAAGCCCTTCATTACCAAGACCCAATCCGTTTTTTCTAGTTATATGGTACAATACTCCTGCCATATTCTGTGATCCAGCCAAACCGGCCTCTCATTTACTGACGTACTCTTAGCTTCTATCCCATGCAGTCACCCATACCTGGACAGCATTCTGTTCCTGACCTCACCCTCATAGAATTCTTTCAAGAGACAGACAGCTCACTACCTTCTACATCTACCTTTCCTTATGCCCCAACTACCTTATATTTATTCTCTTTGAAATTATTCTATACTTATACATGTATTTATTGTCTTCCCCATCAGAACATAAGTTCATTAAAAGGAACGATTACGTCATTCTTTTTTATCATATCCCTGGCACTTAGCACAATATCTGTCCCATAGTAAACATTTGATAAATCCTTGTTGATTCAGTGATGTGATATATAAGCTACACATATGAGCATACCTTTTTTTTTTTTTTGCTCTTTGGAGGGCAATTGAGGTTAAGTGACTTGCCCAAAGTCACATGGCTAGTAAGTGTGTCAAATGTCTGAGGTCAGATTTGAACTCAGGCCCTCCTGACTCCAGGGCCGGCGCTCTATTCACTGCACCACCTAGCCGGCCCATGGGCATACCTTTTAGTATAAACACATGAACATGTCATATAGCACAAATACAAAATGTGAATAAAATGCAAATATTTTCACATAAACATATCTATATATGCATGTTTATATAAATATAAATTCTACTAGGCAGCCTGGCATATTAGTTAGAAGGAATACCTAAAAGAAATTAGAAGGAAAATTTACTGTTTCTAGTACATGCTATATAACTCTGGGGAAGTTATTTAACCATATTTAACCATTCAGCACTCCCAAGCAGCACAATATATTGAGAAGAGTT